>KK351287.1:30192-151897 GCA_000671755.1 Glossina brevipalpis | reverse complement strand
AACTTTATTAAATCTACTAAGCTTACTATTTAACATAAGTTTTCTGAACAAAGAGCTGATAGCCTATGATGCTAGTGCTCAATTAATTTCTCTAGTCTAAGAATTAATTTCACTGGACTAGAAAATATAATAATAATAATAATAAATTTATTTAATAGCCACTGAATGTTGGCTTCAAAGTTAATTCACTTATTGCCTAATAGGAACATACTCTATATGAGTCAAGAAGTTTAACTCTTCAAACCTTTGAGAAGTTCATTCTTTGAAATTTCAATAGTTAGTCAACTATAGCGAATTATTTTGCAAAGATGCTGACCAAAAACGAGTTTAAGTTTGTTAAGAAAAGAAGAAACATAACAAACATTCTATAGAATTCTTTTAGATATTTAGCACTTAATGCTCATTAAAAGTCTTTGATAGTCCAACTATTTATTTTTCGTTTAGCTGCACATCATAGTCTCGAAATTATCCAATACCGAAGCCGGCAAGTGTTGTGTATTTGTTAACAAGGCTCAGTATAACGGTAATGGTTTAAACATTTCTCTCTATTTTACTTATTTATATCATTTAAATCTAACAAAAGCATTTAGTTCAGTGAATAAACTTAAAAGAATTTAGTGGTTAATTAACTTAAAAGCAAGCTCACCATCCATCTTAAGGTATATTATACATAATAACTACATATAAACATGAACATACAATTTTGTAATGAATTCCTTCGTTTGTTTTAATTGAATTAATTTTCATTTAATTTTGTACATATATTGTTTGTGGCAACTTACAACATACCATACAGGCGTATTCATATTAGCAGCTTAGTGAGATTCCTTTCACAATTCTCGAACATAAAGAGATATCCGAACACAACAATCGTTTGTCTATTAAGCAAATGTCTTTATATACTTAATACTTGGATTTTATTGGTTTTATTATACAAATCACGTAAATGATCAAGAAATTGCCAGCATACGGTAGTAGTGAGGAATACAAGAAAAACAATTGTTTTAATTACATAAACATATAAAGCAACAAGTTCTATATGAGTGTTTTTGCTATTGCGCGCTGTGTTACTACTTTTTATTTTTTATTTTTATGTTCTACTCAATTACACCGATTATACTCCGATCTTGCTTATCTTGGATTAAATTAATCAATTAATCATACAAGATACTGTTTCTCTATAGCTATCTTTTTCTTTCATCCTCTCTTTCTCAACCTTTTAATCCATCTTTATTCACAAGATAAAGTCGAAGGAAAAGAAAGAAAATATGTAACTAATCAACAAGAAAATTCTTATCAAATTGATCTGAAGAACTGGTAATGTCGAACATACACACAGATGCATACTTTTGCAAAAGTAGATTTATACACGTCATTAATTATAATTTTTATACCCACCGTCGCAGGTTAGGAGTATATTCATTATATCCAAATGTTTGAAACCCCCAGAGAAAACTTCGGACTATTGAGTATATTTATTGTTGATCAGTATCAAATTTTGAATACATCTGTGAACGTCTGTCTAGTCGTCTATGCGAATACGTGTGGTAAACATTCTTCCGATCGCAAAAATTATCACTTAAGAATTGGCAAAAATATTAGAAGTCGATCAAAGGGCAGGCCTAAAATACAACATAAGCTGAGAACACCTTTGGGACTCCCTTTTGGCTGATTATTACTCATAATCTATAAATGTTTTTTATGCGTGATCGAAAGGAGCGTCTGCACAAAAATGGAAAAAATTGCCCTCGCTCACCCACGATTACGGAATATTACAATTTTTTTTGTAGTTTTTTTTTCAAAATAAATATTGTGGCTAATAAAGTTCGTTCATAGCCGATTTTCATTTTCCAACTAACTTTTTCATCTATTTTTCTTCTTTTTTTGTCATACGAACTGAAGGCAAGAACTGGCAACATGTTCAACTCGACACCCATGGCCTGCCCCTCATACACACTTCATCTATCACTTCGCGATTACTATTATAAGAAAAAGCTGAAGACCTGAAGACTTTAGTACTACAAACGTTGAGATTGATAGCCGTACCCCTGAGTATAATGTATGATTCCTGTCGAAGTCATCCATATGCTGCAAATCTTTGAAAGCCGAACATTCCCTATTGTCCTCTTTGATTTCAGTATAATTCAGGTAAACCGGAAGCAGGCGCAACCAACCAGTGTCATGTACCGGAACCGCCGAGACAACCATCGCTGCTCTCTCTTAGCACATTTACCACCTATGCACGAAATCAAGATCTTTTTCTTCCTTAGGACGGCCTTTTTTGATTTGTCCTCCTCGGCTTTTTTCATAATTGAGTCTAATCCCTTCTACCACTTAATATTGCACTTGTGATTACTAGAACTGCTTTATAGGAATACATATATCTGCCTAAGGCACTAAAATGCCGCCAACGCAAGTTACTTTCACAGTAAAAGCATCAATCACTTACGATAGGCCAGTTTTGAGGCTTTTAACACTCGTACAAAGACTCACCTTTCATGCCGATAGTAATATGGTTAAGTTTTATATCCAATAGTTTTGGTTATATGAGGGCCTATTTTTCATCTAAACGGTTGTAGAAGCTGGTTCAAAAAATTATCCCTTCCGAACTAAATTTTTCGCACCAGTTTAATATGCCGAAATATCAATATGTTAGTGACATTTGTCAAAAAATTTGATAACACAAGGTGCCAGAAGAGCTCGTTGGAAATTGAGAGGACTTAGCTGAGCAGTTTTAATGCATTCCAACCCAACCAAATCTTTCGCTCAAGGGGCGCTGAGTTTAAGAAAACTGTGTTTAAATTGTTATGAAAACTTTCTCTTTACCAAGTATAAGTGCTGCTTAGTTGCTTGCAGAATGTCAATTGCTACTACAACATATTTCAGCATGGGAGAAAATAGAAAGACGCGATTACCAAATCTCGCACGCATACTTTCGTCATCGTTTATGCTTTTTATGACACATATAAAATACCACTTAATAAGTTCGTAGGATAACTAATTTTTTTATTATTTACTTTTTTTGCAATATTGTAATTGTTGTGGTTGACTGCCGACATGGTGGTGACACGACCTTGGTGTTAGAAGCTGCTATATATAGTCTTATAAACTACTGATACTTTTGTCTATTTTAAGGATAGTCGACCAATATTATGATGACTCTATGTGCATTTAAAAGTGAACAAAAGCGGTATTCAAATGACAAAATGTTGTAAAGATTGTTATCGTTAAAAATATTAAAATTTTCAAAGCGCTCATGACAACAGATAACTTTGCCATTTTACGTGGGTACTTACTTTAAAGCGTAACTAGAAGCGATAACTGACTAACTTTCAATAAGTGAAACAAAATCCGGAAATAGCGGGCCCTACCATACCTGAAGTGCCGGATGAGAAAACAATGTATAGTCCACATTTTCCAGACTTCAGGTTTTGAGGGTTTTTCCAATCTAGGATCTCAAAGCCAGCACGTTATGCCCTGAAGAACCAAATTCAGCTGCCCCTAAGAGGTATTATTAAAGCTTTATTTTGAGACAGGCTGCAGCACTTACGAGGAGCTCTTCTCTTTGAGAATTACGTTATCCGCCATGCCACTTCTTCAATAAAATATAAAACTTACTGGATAGGAACAGTAATTACATGGCCTCCAGAACGGAAAATCTTAAGAAGGGAAGAATTCGATTTTTCATAAAGTAAAAAGAGACGTTATCCCCTATGTTTCCGTCTACCATACTTAAGAGCTCATCGCCAGACATCGGCAATTAAAGCACAAACCCTTCTTAGTCGGTGAATTTATCGAATGAACTCTCCACTCACAAACAGCTGGTATATTGTCTGTCTAGAGGACAACCCAGCAAACGCGACCGTTCCTAGAGGAATCATGCAGAGGTGAACCTTTCGGTACGTTGATATTTTGAGTTGACAAACTATGAATATAATTTAGTCTTCGGCACCTTGTTATCAAAGCTCGAACTATATCTAGAATCCTACGTAGATGCTGTCTCGAACAAAAATATCCATATTATCTTTAAAAATCCCCCAAACGTCAAATGACGCCAAGTTGGTTATTAGGGAACAAATTTCTAATGACGCTACACATGTTACTTTCAACATTATGAAAAATCCCAATTTCGCAAATTAACTGGACATTACTTTTTGATGAGGAAAAATACCGTTCATACTCAGCACCAAACTGAAAACAATGATTCTTCATCGAAAAACACAATATATCGATAGTTTGCCAATTTTAAATGAAGTCATATAAGCACCGATGATGGGGAATGTGCTGACATGTGTTATGTCTTGAATTTGTTCATAATACTCATAAGTAAATAAAAAACCTCTTTTCACTTTTCTGTATTCATTTTTTTTATATTTTCTTATATTCTTTTTTCTTTTTATTAGTTTTATATGAAGTAACTTTTTCGGAGAGAATGAATCTAAACTTCTACCCGTAATTAAGGCTAAGAAGAATGTCATAAAAGAGAAAGAGAAACTCTTATGCTTTAATAAAAGGATCATCTACATGATTCTAATGATGCCATGAATTTTCTATTTCATTGATAACTAATGCTTGCGATGTTTTTATTGCTCTTCTAGCTGTTTGTATTTATTGGTTTTTTAATAGTTTCTATTGAAAGTTTTCTTTTTTTTTTTTTGTAGAAAAGTTACGAACGAAATTACAAAGTTAACACACTCTAATGGTGCCCATAAAGATGAAATAATCAACAGATCAATCAGGCTGCCTGTTGCTGCTTAAGGCAATTAAAGCCAAGCTCAACAATCTTACATCAACAAGTAACAAAATTACATTTATCTTAACTAAATCTTTTCTATATAGATAACATCTGCGAAGAATTTTTTTAAACTTTTTACTTCCATACCATGTCATTAACAGCCAGCGTTTCAATAGATAAAATAACTTTGAAATTCTTTAGATGACTTACTTTTTACTTACTGGTATTTTTGCACGATATTCAAAGACATCCGGCTTAAGTTAATAGCACATCAGCTACTGTAAGCAATTTTTAGAGTTTAAAGGATAATATAAAGCATAAAGTGTTCAATCGCTTTAGGGCGAATCTTGGATACCCATCACTTACATCTGACACGTTTCTTAAACAATTTAATTTACAAAAAAACAAAAGACCAAATTTAATTGAAACAACTTTTTTGTTATTATGTTATTTTTATTGCAATATATATTTAGACGCAAGAAATAAATTCATAGACGCATGTGAAATGGATGTGCGCACTAATAGCTCACACTATAGGCTCAACAAAAAAAAAAACTAAAAATAAAACGTATTTCTATAAAAACAAAAGTCTTTGCCTGTGAACGACGTCATATGTCATTTAAACGAGTTTTAAAGTCTAACGCAGATACTTCACGCACATAACTTACACACAAAACTAAGGCTATGAGTATGACTATAACTAATAAGTTACGTATGTAAATATGAAGAAATTCTTTACTTGTATTAGTCTTCGTCAACTTATTGGTGGAAGGATTTGCCATCGTTTAGATTGGCGTGATTATCAACTTACCGTACAAGTGATAATTTTTCACTTTAAGCTTAATATAATAGTCCGTGATAGTGAATGTTTCAACAATGATAAATAAGAGAAATGATAGACTTACAAGCAACTAGAAAAACTTCTGCTGATCGTAAACACGTATACCTTATGCGATTTTTAATATCTGTTTCTGCATCTTACTAACGGGATGACAATTTAGTCAGTCATTCCATTATACTTTGATATGCGGATATGTACTATACTCGTCTTGCCGTTGTTAATATTCGATAATATAAGTTCGGAAAGAGTCATAAATTATATAATATTATATATCTGTTACCGGGACAAAATTAGAAAAAACATATTTTTTTTTGCAAAATAGAATTTTGTATCTTTTGTAAACTTAGTCTTCTTGCAGATTAATATGAATAGACAAACGTTTCTCTGTCATTTCGAAACTTTTTTTTTTTTATAGAACGATTTGTCAAAATTCTTAAAATACGCGTTTCAACTTTCGCAATAACATTATCGTTTTCCTGGAACATCTTTTTGAGATTTGCAAAACAGATAATAAAGGTTAAGGTTCGGAAGTAAGTTACAGCAGACTCTGTGTGCGACAGCTATTCGAGCTTAAATTCATGCAATTTTTCATTGGAACTGTTAACTTACGACAGGATACAAAGGTGTAGATAAAGGTGAGCTCATATGCAAGACAACGTTCTTATGCTTTAATTTTTATGCATGAAAATAGTGCCGTTTGACATAATCAGGATGTCAATTCACCTTTGCACCTTCTTTTTTCGATTATCCAGAATAATTTTCAAGTTTTTTTTTTCCTATTGCATTTAACATCATCGGTATTGTATTTGATCCTGCACGAATATGAAGCTAAGAGAACAATTTGAAAGGTGTAAGTGCTTTAAATAAAAAGTGAAAAGTTCGAGGTGATGTGCTTGATATCAATTATAAATTCAATTATAGAAATGTACATTTTCTAACCGTTTTATCCGTCATTTCGCGACATATAGTATTTAAAACATGCAATTCTGTACTTGACAAATGCAGTAAAAGCAGCATCTTTCACAAAAAATTCTTTAGGAAAGAAAATAAAGAAGAATATATTGAGTATGGAAGAGTATTTTTATGGTTTTGGGATTGCAAATTATTGGTGAAAATATAATAAAAAATTTATTGTAAACATTACAAATCAATAGCTAAGAGATTAGGTTGTAAGTTTCTACCAGGATTTCATTTTATAGTGGGAGTCTAATTTGAGCGTTTACGAGAAAGCTCAAATTTTCGTGGAAATATTTTTTTTGGGGGGGAAATGACCTTTTTTCCACATATTCTAGAAGGTTCAAAGTATTCATTCAATCAATTAGAAAAATTTAATTTTCAATACAATTTTGCAATGATTTTAGGCTTTAAACATTTTTATTAACAAAATATTGGCCTTTTTTTTGATCGATAATCAATCATACAAACATCAATATTTTTAAAACATCCGACGTATTTCTCTATCTGCACGCAGGTAGACCAAATCTTTTTCTTTTTTTTTTTTTAATACAAATTTTTACACCAAAAAAACACATGGGAAAGCTACTTAAATTAAAGATTAGTCATGAAAATGGCTACGATGTTGCATCATTAGCCGAATATAAAACGAAAAAAATCAGTAGTTAATTAAGAAAATAACTTTTAATATAAAATAGAATCTGACTAAATAATATTTAAAGCTAGTGGCGCACATATACCGATGAATGAATGCGTGCATTCTTATTACTAATTCGAATAAACGAAATAAAAACTAAAAATATTTATGAGAGATCTAAGCAAATATTAAAGGATACCTCGGAAATGCTAGATTTGATCAATTGTTCGATTATATATGTCGTTCAGTGCTGCTAAGAGATAAAATAAGGAAAATGAAAGGATAAAAATAATTTTAATTTTGTAAACAAAAGCAAATGATCCTGATAAGCCATTGAGAAGAGTTAAAAAACCAAAACAGTGTCCAATACACATTCATTATATGTCAGATATAACGAATTTTGGAAAATTGCTATGACCGAACGTGTACTTATGTATGTGCTTATGTAAAATACGAAAAATTAATTAATAATAAATCATTTAATATAATATCCTGAACGGATTGAATAACTCATAATCAATCTGGCATTGTGGTAGTTGTGAGGAAGTTAAACATCTTGACACTTTATTAAGATTATTAAAATCCTTATGTTCTAATAAGTGAGGCGAATAACATTTATTAGCTTAAATAAGACAGTTATGTACAATATTTCAGGTCTTTTTTTGGCGACAAGTAAACCGATAAATGTCGATCTATATTCAGGCAGGGGGAAGAAGTAGTATCCCAACTCAAAACCATCCAATATAAATTATATAAAGTCAGTTTGAAGAAATTCAAAAAAATCAACATGGCATACTATAAATAGGAAGCCAGATGATAGCTGAGTATTCTAACGTTGGTCTAACTAAATATGTTTATATATAGACATTTAGCAATAAAGAGATAATTACATTTTTTAAAAACGATCTTTTTATAAATCCAAGGAAAGATCTAGTTTTATTAAACCTTAGTCAATATGGATGTGCAGCCCAAGTTTTCAATCAAAAGCAAAACAATGAAATCTTTATAACTAAGGACAACATATTGAACCCATATAATGCGTTAGACGGCGGTATATGCATTATTTGAGATCTTTCAAATTCTTTCATATAAATTTGAAATTTTCGAATAATTTTAATACACTTTCAGTGTCGTATCACATCCTTTGGTTTACAAACATTATAACAAAATTAGCATGCTTTTCGCTAACCAGAAATTAGTTTACAAAAGGCATCATGGACTCTGAAATATAAGACATGCCTTTAAAAAATGCATCAGTTAGATCTACGAAGCAATCGTTAAGCGTGGTTGTTAGCAAGTTCAACAATTCTTAGCTTTATATGTCCAAACACACAAATTTATATGAGCTTCCTCGCGGGTGTACGTAAATTTATACATATATATTTATAATATTGGGTTGGCAACTAAGTAACTGCCGACTTCTTAAATAAAATAAAAATTTTTTTTTACTTGGAATGAAGTTTAATCTATTATGTATTTTCCATTTTGTTCGATGACCTTTTGCCATCTCTCTGACAATTTGAAAATTCCATGTTCGTAAAAAGTCTGATCCTTTTCGACCAAAGACTAAGTTAAGTAAGAATTTACAGCGTCCTCATCGTTGGAAGTTTTACGACAAAGGTAGTTGGCCAGGGATCGAAATAAATGGTAATCCGATGGCGCAAAATCAGGACGAATGGCCAAAGAGGTTTACCTCCCAACATTGTCCTGGTGGAAAATGACACCTTTACGATTGACCAATTCTGGTCGCTTTTCCTTGACCGCTGCATTCAATGTGCCCAATTGCCGACACTAGATTTCCGAATTAATAGTTTGGTTCTTCGGAAGCAACTCAAAATACACCGGACCTTTTCAATCGCACCAAACTGACAACAAAATCTTCTTTTGTTGGATATGTGCCTATGAAGTGGTTTGCGATGACTCATTAGGCATGCATCACGGTCTTTTTCGATTGACATTGTTGTACACAATCCGCTTTTCGTCTCCAGTGGTGATTCGTTTTAAAAACTAATCGAATTCATTGCGTTCAAGCGATAACTCGCAAGCGCTAATGCGCTTTGTCAAATGAATTCCTTTCAAATCATGCGGACCCCAATATCCAGCTTCTTAACGAGACCGACACGTTTTAAATATTTCTCAATGGCTGTATGTGAAAAATTTAAATTCTCTACAATCAACCATGTAGTTACATGACGATTCGCTTCGATGATGATTTTGATTTCATCCTCATTAAGCTCACCTGATCGACCTGAACGTCCAGAAAGGAATTTTTCAAACCAATTTCCGCATCGCCTTTCTTTAAGGGTTTCATCACCATGCACATCACGTGACTTTTTGGCGGCTTGCAGTGCGTTCTTTCCTTTACGAAAATAATAAAGCAAAATATAACGGAAATGTTCGCGCTTGCACTCCATATTAACGTTGATTTAAAAAAAAAAACTTTAAGAAAATATCTACGCAATGAACTTATAAAGCTAGATAAGGATGACAGCTGAGATATATAGGAATAAGAAGATCATAAAATTTACGGATATCATAGAAATGGGAGTGAGAGACATCTATAAATGAAATCGGCAATTACTTAGTTGCCAATCCATTATATATAACATACATATATATTTATATATATATACATATATATATATATATATATATATATATTTGTATATATACTTTTTCCGCATACATACATATATACGCTTTCATGGCACCTTGCAAATAGAGTTTCTTTTGTTGCATGCATAAAAATCAGCTTTATTTTTTTTTTTTACAACTCTTTAGAACAAGTGTCTCTAAAAAAAACTAACTAAATAAAAAGTAAAGTGAGAGGAGAGAACAACAAAGGAAAGAGAAGATAGAACGTATGCTATATTTGATTACGGTCACATTTCGCGTACGGTATACGGTTCCGTAAAGATAAAAAAAAAGATTTGATTCTTCAGTACAAAAATTATGATCACTCCTACGTACACAAGAAAAGGAAGTCTATCCCATTCATAAAATTGATAGCTGGAGATTTTTTATTCAGGCTTAATATGATGCAAACGTGTGTAATAGCGCAGTGGGAAATATAACACAAAAAAAAGCAAAGAGTGTATACAAGGAGTTATAAGAGGATAAACATAATAAATTTAAGACGAAGTCTGGCAATTATGGAAAATTGACTGATTATAGTTTCATTATTCATTTATATGTGTTTAGGTAAATTTCTCATTCGAGATATTTCCAAACAAGCGATTGCGTGAAGCATTTAGAAGAGACATTTATTAACAAAATAGGTTCCTCTCTATCATACCAGTTAAGCCTGTTTAATGTAGATTTTACGGTTTGCTTTTAAATATGATCTTTATGCTTAATGCTTGAGGTCATCCAAAATTTAGCTTATTAGCTACATTAGCAATTTTTCTTGTTGTTAAAAATACGCTCTATTCAAAACAATAATTTAACAATAATTGTGTTCAGAGAAAAATTGTACTTAATGTTAAACTTAATATATCCATACGTCGTAGTAGACAATGGAATAATAAGAGCGTGGAAAAAGAAAAAAAAAGCTAACAAACCAAAAAATGCAGTTTGCACGGTTAGCCGGTCATAAATTAGTCATTGATGCTTATGCAGTCAATCGATTTTTTGTAAAAAGGCAGAAGCAAACGATAATCACGATGATGTGCAGCTCACCAAACGAGATGACACAACAAACTTATAACAGAATTTTTTGCATATTTTTTATTTTATTAAAAAATATTTGCAACATACACTTACAAACACACACACGCGTACACATACGCATAAGACAAAGCAATAAAATATTAAATTTCCTCTCAAATAAAATTCAGAACATAGTCAGACGCAAAAGTTGATATAAACGATTTTCAGATGGGTGTGGTGTGGAGTCGTATAGTGTGGTGTCGTTTGCTTGATCTTGGTCTTGAAATATTCTCAAATGCCAAGTCATCCGTTCATGACCGGTCGGTAAGAGGGTAGGGGAGTATTTACAGCAAATCTTGTTTATACGTATAGAAGAGATTTTTTGTTTTTTCTTCTTTTTTTTTTTTGTTTTTTTGTAATATAAAACGATTTTTATTGGCGCCTATTCTTGCGTGGCCGCCATCTAAGGCTTAAATATCCTTTGCTGCTCTCTGGTCGTTCGTCTTTGGCAGTGCATGTCTAATGTTTTCTTGTTGGCTGAGTTAATCACAAATGGTTTTTCTTTTCTTTTTTTTTTTTCTTTTAAACTTGTAAAAGAAGAACAATGTTTCTTCCTATTGTTGTTGTTGCTGTTGCTGTTATTGTCTGATTTGCATGGCAACATTTTTTATATGCGGGTTTATGATGGCATATGTGTGGATAATTATGTGGGCTCTTCGTTGATGGGTTACGTTGTATATGCGAGCATTTGCCGAAAGTAAAGAAAACCGAAACCTAATCCTTTCCTCCAATACAATGTTGTGTCTCATAAAAAACGCTTTTTTTTTCTTTACAATTTTTGTTGTTGTTGTTTTGTACCCCGAAAAAACAATTTTTTGGCAAAACCAAACAACAAGTTTCAAGTTCTTATAGTTTACAACAAAAAAAAAAAAATAATTGAAAATACTGTGTAGACATCAATCCATCCGTCTGTCCGTTACCCTGTTCGTCGGTCCGTTCATTCATCCGCATGTTGGCATTTAATTTCTCAGTCAACTAACCAAATCAGCCAACTACCCATAATGCAGTAAACATTTAACAGTTTTGTTGCTTTTTTTTTTTTTTTTGTTTAAGTTATTTTGCAGACACAGGAAACCATTTGAAAAGCTTCCAAAAGTCGTAAACAAACACAATTGTAAATTTCGACTGGATTCCATAAACCATCCTTAACTTAATCCTTAATAAAAATTTTTTTTTTTTTCTTTTTTTTATTGTATGTGTTTTCTTTACCCCTTCAATATGCTGCTTATCAGTGGTATTAATCTGATTAATCCGTAGAACGGTGAAAAAAAAACGAAAAGGTAAAACCAAATGAATATTTGAAAACCAAAAACTAAAAAGGAATTAACATACAAAACAAGAATTACTTTACTATAAAGATAAGAGTTTTCTTCTGTTGTTGTTCTTATTGTTATTACCGTTTGTGTATGAACGAAATTACGTTAATACATTTTTAGCACGCTAATCATTTGCTTTAAAACCAACTATTTTTTTTACGCTTAATATGTATTACCAGTTGAAAGACGGCAGGAAGAGAAGTAGAAATCAAGCCATAGGAAGATATAAAAATACGTAGACTTAGATAGAGTGAGAGAAAAAGGGAGGCAAAGAGCAAGAAGAATAGAAGCAGAGAGAGAAAGACAGAGACAGAGAAATAGTGAGAGAGAGAAAGGGGCGAGGGTTTAAATGAAATTAAACGAATTTATAAGTTTTCTAATTTAATATTTATTTATTTTCGTGAAAGTTTTGCAAGTCCTTAACGTCAGGAAAAGTGTGAGGATCAAATTTTATAAGCGCAATTTTTTAGTGTCTGAAGATCTTAGATATCAGGAAACTATTACCTAAGCACATGTTGCGTTCTCGAGGTTTTACATACAAAAAAAAAAAAAGACGAAACTAATTACAAACTAACTCGATTATCAAGCCCTTAAGAGAGATCACTTATATAACCTTTCGTTCAATTCCGACGTCAGTATTTCTCGCTACAATATGATAAATTCGAATTTTTATTAACTGCCAAGGATATTTGCCAACTAACTTAACAGTCTCCGTAAGACAGCTCCGTACGACAGCTCTGTAAGACAGCTATGTAAAATAGCTCTGTAAAAGACCTCTGTAAGACAGCTCTGTAAAATAGCTCTGTAAAATAGCTCTGTAAGAGACCTCTGTAAGAGAGCTCTGTAAGACAGCTCGTAAAAAAGCCAACAAAGCTCTGTTAGACAATTAACTGAGCTCCGTATACATTGAAGTATTAAACTATTATATAATTTGGAATTTTAGTCTGTCCAACTACAAAATTTCATTTTCATACATATCGCTATGAAGTAATATGAAAATTTCTTTGAAATGATGTAAAAACATTAAAATGTTTCTTTCCTTGCTTCCAATAATTATTTGAAAATCAATTAATTCACTTAGAAAATTTGACATCAGCGGCTATTTTGAAATTTACAATCGAAATTTGTAAAAATGTAAATATTTTTTTGACTAGCAGAAAAAATTTGAATATTTGTTTTCAGAACTTTTTTAAAACGATTTTTTTTATAATAATTTGATGCGTAAACTTTAGGAAATCGTTAAACTTGTGACTCTAGTGTAACCAAACCAGAAAATGACACCTATTTTGACATGTACTGTGGCAATTTACATGGGAAGACTTTTTAAATGAAAAAAAAAAAACAAAATGGAGTATTCTTTAATTGCAAGGCGTTCGGACAATAATGCAATAATATATGACCCAAAGCGAGTTTTTTAAATTTAACTTCATATCATATAAATTTTACGATTTCTAGTTATGTTTATAGTTACAAAAAGTACATTTACAATCATAATTAAAATAAAGAGATAATAAAAACGGTAATATGAAAAAATAGTTTTATAGCTAAGCAAAGTAATATATCGGATTATTTTAATTTAACTTAAATTATTTATTCCTAAGCGTTTTCCTTATCGTTTATTTGTTTCTGTACGTTTGTTTCTTTTGTTTTCCATTATATTCTTCGGTACGATAGGCAAAGGTTAGAAAAATGAGAGAAACAAGAATCGCGCTCGGATTTCATATCCAAAAAAAAGCACAAAATATTTTTTTTTACTTGAAGTTAGTATTTTTGATCCTATTTTGGAGACACAGTTTTTTCGACAAGAATATGTTTGGAAACAAAATTAACTTGCAAATGCTTTCATAGCTCAGTCATCTGTTAATAGACGAGAGCTCTATTAATTGATATATGATATAAAACATCGGTCAATAATTCCCGGCACTGACACCTAGCCATGTTATTTATTGTAAACGTCGAGTCTTAAACAACGTTTATCATCATTTTACAACATCTGAGTTGGTTTTGGTGATGCAATTTTTGTTATTCTCAAAATAATGTAAAAGTCCGAATTTCGCATACTGATTAATGAGAAAAAAACTTATTCAATCTCAACGCTAACATGAAAAGTATTATGGTAAACAACTCTTCTCTGTCGAAGTGAATCCATTTTCATATTTTCAACATTACGTATTTTCAAACATTTTCAACTACAGGGATACCGATGGCGTCAAACCAAACAGACAACTAAAGGGGATGGTTACACCAGGTAAACACAAAACTTGTTAAAAATTATTTCCGATAACGAAGAAGTCTTTCCCAAATTCTACGTGAGTATATACCTTCAGGCTTCACTTCACGGTATACTATTTTCGATGAACGATAGTCAGCGTCCCCCAAGCAGTGGAACAAACTCCGCAAGGGGGCTCCACGATTCTCAAGGTTTTAGAACAAACATTCACTGAGTATAGTCTACTGTTTCTCCCTGGTGGAAGTTTTTATCTAGGTACTTCCACAACCACCGCGACGCTCCACGAAGGGGCGCAACAGCGATCAGGCAAGAAAGCATTCTTCAAACAGTTTGTTGGGTAAGCACCACTTACAAGTTGCAATCTTTCTTTGGTTAACCTGATCCTCGCTTAATTTCGATGTTCCTTCGGATAACTATACGTCCCGGAATGACCTCCTACCCTCTTATCTCTTGGATTATTATGTACTTGCTAAATAATCGACACAGCCCATAATAACCAGCCATGCTCAGATATTCGATAGCGGAAAAGTAAAGTTTCAAGAGGTAGCAGCCATTCCAAAGGCATCAAAATGTGCTTAAGAAAACACATATATCGAATATGGGACTTTCTCATGCTGCAGTAATAATACCGCGTTACATGTCGATACCTAAAATGACGAAATTATATGAATTAAATTCCGAATTACTATTCCAACTACCTTATTCTCCAGATTATGACCCCAAGAATTGTTATTTATTTGCTAATCCAAAAAAAGATTTCAGAAAAAATGATTTGACTTGAACGGTGGAGAAATCGTTCAATAAACACAAACTTTCAGAATATTAGAGACAGATTAGTCTGGTTGTATCAATATTGAAGGTCGACATTTTCAGAAACAATATATTTTTTTCCCATCACTGATAAATGAGTTTATATTCATTTTATCAAAATATTTGCAATATTCAGAAAGAAGCATCTGTGGCCATATAAAGCACATACATTCTTCATCAGTATCAAATTTTAAATGAATTAAAGCATCTACGTCTGTCTATGCAGTCGCAAAAATATAGATACCGTCTTCGAATTTAGTAAAAATTATTGAAAAATTGGTATCAAATCGGCCAAATGTCACGCTACAATAATGCAGCATAAGGAATATTTGTGTTTCTTGGCTTTTTTGGTCATTACTCATAAGCTGCAAGAAATATGATAAGAGTTTCCATATATATATTCTATTAAAATGAAAAAAAACACATTAAATGCACTAAATTAATCTATGAAAAATAAATGAATGACTCAATTCAAGCGCTGATCTTCTTTTATTGAAAGCTATGATGACGATGAAACCGTAAGATTTGTAAGGCGACAAATTCAATTTTAGTATATACGCCTAAGAGTTCATTTAAAGTATCAGAGCGAGTTCTATATGTTCTATATAATATACATATGTATAGCATATAAGTTGATTTTGCGATGCCTTTACTGTTGAAAGAAACTAAAAAAAATTATAAAGGAAACTGGAAGCTGACTCGCTTATTGTTGGCATGATTGCTCAAAATAAAGTAGAAAAACCTGCACGCGAATGTGCCGAGAATGTTTAAAATATTCCGCTATTTTCTGTATACATTAAGTTTGCCTAATAATTTACAAATTAGAGAGAAAAATCAGTTAAATCTATTGCAGGATAGTTTTGAATAAAAATACGTATATAGACAACAATAACGAGTTTTAATCATTGTTTATCCAACATGTGTTTCAAAAGTTATGCTAAAGAAGAAAATTACAAATTTCCGGTTACTCCTGTTTATTTTGTTTCAATCTGATGATGAGATTTGAAAACGTTTATGCGCAGCATTTGTCAGACTGTTATCGAGCGATAGGTGTTTGTAAAACGTAATTAAAGAATTATCTAAAAGGCATCCCAGATGTATGTAAACATTTTAAAGAAAGAGAAAGGAAATGCTAGTTAAACTATTAATCTCAACCAGATTAACATTTGTGTGTGTGTGTTTATGTGTGGTGAACTAAGCAAGACACCTGACGAGATATAACAACTTAAGAAGACTAGCGACGAACCGATTTTAAAAGAGTTTAAAATTGCATTTTTTTTTCTTTTCTTCACTTTTCAATATATTTTTACAATGGCAACAGCGGCATGTGTTAGATACGCTATGACTAAATACATAACTACAAGTTGCGTTTTATATTTAAATAAGAACTCTTTGAATATGTCTATGATTTCATAAACAAATGATTACTAGCGACACTCTTTGAAGTTGAAAGAATAAAAGAAATATTACCGTACACATGACTTAACACCCTCGTTAAAATGAATGAATAATAAAACATACAAATAGAATGAAGCACTGATGAGAAAATGAAAACCGAAGAAAAAAAAAAAGACAAAATATAAGAAAACACGTATCACAACACCGCCACCGGAGAAAAATTTAATGCTTTTCCTACACCCACATAAATGTAAATATAAATTTTACTTTTAGCCTTTAGTATATATGCTTGCATACGCAAATACATATAGCCATTAAACAAACCCCTACCTAGACCATACGATTACATATTGATTCCAACCTACTCAGGCATCAATTCAGTTCCGTTTACAATATATTCTAACGTATGGTACCATGCTTTAGGGTAAGAAATTCTCTTAAAAGAAATTTGTGAGAAAGTGAAAGTGAAATATATCCCTAAATTTATACACATCGAACATTTACATTCACATTCGCATTCACATTCACATATTCTCATCCCTTATACAAAAGTAACATGTTTAATATGTAGCATATATATACATACACACATGTATACATATATGTGTATGTATATATATATACATACATCATATAATAAATATATGGCAGATATCTATGAACTTTTGTGTCCATTTTCCATGTTCTGTAAGTGGTTTCGTGTCTTACATGTTTTAACGCGAATGTTTTAAATATTATTGATGTGCTTGCTTGTCTTTATTTCAAGTTTATTTAAATTTCAAAGTGAAATATAAACGAAAACATGTTTTGTTTAATGTTAATCCTCCCTTTGTTGTCACTGAGCCTATAATGTAGCGTCGTTCGTCATAAAACTGACTTTTGTTAGGCTTCCTTTGTTTACCGTTTATCGTTTTTTTTTTGTATTCTTTTTCTCTCATTTCCAAGAAATTCAAATTTTGTCACTTTTCTAAAATTTTAACAGTTTGCCTTAAAGCAAAATTTGTTCAACCAAGAAAAAAAAACAAAAATAAAAATTTGTCACAGCAGAAAAGAGTGAAAGATTTTACATCCTAGTTTTCGTAACTTTTACGTATTTTCATTCATTGCGATATCTTTCATTAGAAGGGTAAAAATATATATCTAGTTTTTTATTGCTTACAAAGAATGTATTGAAGATTTTATAAAAAAAAAGCAATCTAATCTAAATCGGACGGACTCAGTTCAATTCATCAACTCAGTAAAGCAGATTTGTTCCTATGCATGTAAGTGTGTATTGTGTCTAAAAAAATCATTTATAAAAATAATTCCGAAAATCACATGATTTCATGTCTTTCGACGAGAAAAAATTGTGTATCAGGCGTACAAATATATCATAGAAGTCTTTATCAGTAAACTGACGAACTGTTTATTGAAGTGTTAGTGTTAGAATTAAGTTATCAATAAAGATTTCAGGAACACTAAACACGTGAAACATTAATTTTTCCAGCTTAAGAAAATTTTTAACCTCTCAGAATATAGATGAGAAAAAATGTTTATTATCTGTAGAGCAACTTTTTCTCTTGAAATTTCGAGCTCTTACCCAAACATTCCGAAAAAACTACTTGTGTCAGATAGATCTCTACTAGAAAATTACAAATTAATGTTCTACTTCTTGATTTCTATCCTCTCTAATATACTCACAGATGTCGTTCGAAAGTGTTTATTTATGATCATTTAAATGTATTTCCAAACAAAATTTTGTTAATGCACTTTCATAATGCATGAAATATCCATTGAGTGGTTATGAGGCTTAGAACGATGCGAAACGTGTCAGTGTTTCTGCGAAGAAATTAAAAGTTTGATAAGAAATTTTGAATGTTAACAAACGAATGTCGCTCCAAAGTGTTTATGATCTCGCCCTCTACTAAAAGAGCTACAAGGTACCTAGAAATGGCTGACCCTCAACCGATGGCCATCAAAATGTCATGTCGTTTGGATCTTTTGTTTCTGCGTTACAGTTGTTTTCGGTAACGCTATTTTTGTTGTTGTCAAAAAAAAAAAAGAAACGGAAATATCCAAATTTCGTTTGTTGACTACACGTCTCTTTTTGACGGAAAAAAAACTTCAAACTTAGTATTTTCTTGAGAGCTGCAATGGCAACTCTTCTCTATCGAACGCCAGTAGAGTAAATGCTTGAAAAGTGCAAAAGAAAAAGTTTGTGAGAGAAAACATAAAGAAATCTTGGAACTAAGAAAAATCCAAATTTCGTTTGTTGATTACACGTTGCTTTTCTATAGGAAAAAATACCGTTCAAACTTAGCAGTGACTTGAGAGCAACTATGGCAACTCTTCTCTATCGAATATAAAAGTAAAATAAATGCTTGAAAAATGCAAAAGAAAAAGGTTGTAACAGAAAAACACCAAAAAAAAACAGAAAAGTAAAGTTTCAAGAGCTTATATTCCAGGGATGCCCACATGACGGTGTGGTACTATTACTTATTATATTGTATTCGACACATATATCATGTTTAACACTATGATGACTGCAATGGCAAAATTGAAGTTCGAATCGCTCTCGCATCTATCGTAGTCTTCAACGTCAGCTTTCAATGCTGAGTCTAATGCAAGAACTGAAGAGTTTTTTGAATGTATTAACAAACCGTTCTACAAAAAAGAGGCCTCGAAACGTTAGCGACACTTTGAACTGTTTTTACCATGCCTGAAGGAGACTTTGTTGGTGAATAATTTAAGTTCCAGGAAATATTGACCAACCTATTATATTGTTGCCACAAATTTAAAGGTAATACAAATAATAAATGGGGAAATTAGAACTTTATTCAGTTCGATATAGTAGTAGCTATGCTTTCCTTTAGAAATAGGCGGAAACTACGTTATATTCCTCTATTATTTCGTTAGTCTTAGAAATATCAGAATTTTTACAAATTAAAATTTTTCTCATCTACTATAATATACTCAGTAGATTTCTGGTCAATGGTTCGGTTTTTTTTTAAATCTAATTTCAAAACTTGCCCTACATTGCGAGTATGTTGATAGATAATTATATTGAGTATATTATTTTAATATGTTTGGAAAAATTGAAATGAGAACCGTTCAAAATTTAGTATTTTGATTTGTTCGTAGCTTTTGTAGTCAAGTTCTATTTGTGAGTTCGTTGGATTATGAAGAGAAACGAGAAATATATTTATGTACGAAGGGCTTTCCAAAATAAACAAAACTATACCAAAATAGCACATTCTAACCAAGGCACACAACTCAATGTGTAAGTGTGTTTGAAAAATATGATGAAAAATACATCCTTCATTGTTGTTTTGACAATTGTGCAAACGAACGTCTAGATGCCGAGATATTTCATTTCATAAATGACCCAATATGATTGTTGCTTGGATAGAACATTCACTTCAGCACGGCCATCATTTCTGTAAGATTCTATACTCCACTAGATTCTTGGTGAATATCAGAATCGAATTTGAAAATAACTTTACTTTTTTTCCTCAATTATTCAGTTGTTTTTATTTCTTTTTTTTTTTTGTTAAAACGTAAACAATTTAGTATATGTATATATATCGGTAGCGATATATATATATGTATGTATGTATATATTTATATATATATACAAATATATATATACATATATTCTGTACATTTTTCTTTAATTATTTCTTGGAAATACAAATTATACGATTTTGTCACGTGATATGTGTAATATCCACCAAAAGATATTACATGTAAGCCATGCATGACAACAACAACAACAACCACAAATATTATGTACATGAAAAACCACTCATAGCAGAAATAAGAAAAAAAATGAAATTTTTTAATTTAAAACGACAAAAAACAACAAAACCAAAAGAATTCCTAAAGTAATGAGAGAAATAAAAAGTAACTAAAGGATGAAAAGAAACGACTAAGAGCAATAACGGTAGGGGCAATGAACGACAAAAATGTTAATGACAAACTAATCCAAAAGGAAGAGGAAAACTTATGAGTGCCGGTCAGATATGTCACCATGATTAAATGTCAAATGGACACGCGAAATTTTACGACAGACATATCAAGAAAGGGAAAAAGGAGACTGACGAAAATGAACAATAAAATACCAAACCAAACTTTCACTGAACAGTTTCTTTTTTACTTATTTTCTACTTTTTATTATTCTTTTCTTGATATACGGCTAAGTTTTTGAATCATTGTCATTGAGTCACCATAGGTAAAAAGAAAAAAAAATTTAAGTTAAAATTAAGTTAAGAAAAAACATTTTAAAAAAGATATCCATAGTAAATCAACGAATCTTTAAAATTCGTTAATATTCAAATTCTATATAATAAAAAAAATTACTACACTAATATATGCAACCTTTTGAAAGTGTTTCCAAGCATTTTTCTATATTTTATAAAGATTTCATATAATTCATACATTTCTTAAGTAGTAGGCTTCATCTGTATAATAGACTTTCAGATCGTGGTACGGATTTCCAACATGACAATACAACTAAACATCATACAAATTAGAAAGATATTGCTGTGGCGCGGCCACTAAGACGACTACATAGTTTATCGAATTCTAATCGTAAGTATCGATGAGTTATTCAAACAAGTTGTTTCCGCGAGACGATGTTACTTTGTCTGTCAGCAATAATCAACCATCCTTTATCTCTGTGAAAGAGCTCATTTTCCTTTACGTAACAGTATCCTGGGGTAGCGCACATAAAACGGCTTTTAAGAAATTTTAATATGTCGAGTTTTTTGCAAAAATATCTAAAGCTGGAAAGTGTGAGTTTTTGTGTTTACGGTAATGATCAATCAATGGGTTACGATATCAAACGGGGATACAGAGAAGACGAATAAGTACCGTCGTAGATAAAGTTAGCGTTTATTATGCTATAAGTTACTCTAGCAAAGCCGTCGCTAATAAAGCTGCCAAAGAAAACTATTCAAATATATTTAGCTTAAATATATTTAGCTAATAATGGACGGCGAAGCTTTTTACAACACTGTGGGATGCTATCTATAGCCTTTTATGAAGTAATAAAATAAAGTAGATCAACTTTTTTCATAATTTTTATTTGTTTCGAAAACGCAGTTATTTTCGCCCCAGCAAATGTCATGACGTTTATTTTAATCACTTGTAGACTGCCACTAATATGATTGGAAATTCCATTGGGAAAAATTCTATAAAATTTTTTACTTAATTCATTTTTTTTCCATCGTCTTGAACCTCATTGTTCGAAAAAAAATCATAATATAAGACAGAATTGCCGATCGCAATTGCAAAAGTTAATCTCTCTTCTGCTACCTTCGCTCGTCTTAATACAAGCAACAGAACGGTACAATCAAGAATGTAACTTATTACGGTAAGTTCGAGCCAAATTAAAATGATAAATTTGAGAGAGACCTCATCTTTTCTTTTTCATGTACAGCTAACTAGGTCCACTCTCTGCTTTACTGCAAGGAGAGATTTGGTGTGTTCGACCCATAAATATTCGTCAATTTAGACACAGATGTAAATCTCACAAGTCAAAAATCATTAAGTCTTTCGGATTTAATAGACACAGTGGGCAGAATTGACTGAGTTAGCCGTTGGACGAATTCGTGCTCGCGGTAGAATATGCGTGTGCCGATGTCTAACACAACGTTTAATATGGAATTATCTCTTTCAGTATCAAGTATATTCATTCTTCAACGCAAATTAAGAGGGAAGGAGTGAATATGTGAAGTTTATGTTTTAATATAACCGGAATACAGTCGTGTATCTTCTACGTGATGCGCGATGTAATAAGGCAAAAGCAACACAAAATTTTAAGATTTTTTTATTAAGTTTGCAAGTTAATTTTTTAGCAAAGAAAATTATCGAAATATTTTAAAAAATATAAAAGATATCTTTTCGAATAAGATTTCAATTTCTCCTATGGATTTAGCGTCAAAAGCTTATTTTTTTTATGTCCACATATTTATATATTTCTCCATTAGACACACGAAAACCAGGAAAAACCCCAATAGAGACTATTCTAAAATCACTTAGAAATCTGTATTTGTCGATTTCACGTCGAGATTTTAGTTATAATTAGCGGAGAAAGGGAGTGAAAATCAATAATTTTTGCAAATTTTCTTTTTAGATAAAAGTTAATCTGCTTTCATTTTTGAGATCGGGAAAGTGTAGCTTCTACGTTTAAAAAGTTTGCTTTTATTCCAAGTAGGAGACTTTACTACGATCTCAGTAATAAATGCTTAAAATGGGATAAAGTTCCGAAAGTAAATTGATATGGGTTTGGATATAGAATTTTTGGTTATAAAGTCGCTTAAAAAGAAGTCGCTTAGAAGAAGACGAACTCGGTGGAAAGGTGGTAACAAGTTACATGAGTTATAGTCTTGACTTTGCAGAAAAACACGTAACCTTTTACTAATTGTAACATCTGAGCAGTTATGGTTGAATACTTTTCTACCGATATCGTCGTATCGCATCTAATACACAAAGCTTTATCCCTTATTGTGTAATTACAACAAAAACAATAAGAAACCACTTAAATTGTAAGAACTCATGTAGCAATTGTTTTACAATTTTTTTTCTGCTTTTGTTTTTTTTTTAACAAAAATATTTAAAACAAAAGAGCAAAAAATGCTGGGAGAAAAACAGGTAAAAATAAAAACGAATGAATTTTTAATCACACTTGAAAGCCTTTAGCAGACTAACGAGGCGTTTGTTCAACGAAATATAAATAAATACAAAAAATTTTCTTGTCTGACTGAAATGATACGCCTTGAAATATAAATGAAATGAAATGCATTTATGCACATATGAAGTAGAGAATATAATGAGCCTGGAACAAATATGAGAGCAAAAAAAAGCCGAAAAGGGTACTTAAACTACAGCAACACTGAACAAAATCTTCTCTTAGTAAAAAATTCATACAATTTTCAAATGCTTTTTAATGCACACAAAATTCAGTGAAAGGAGATTTTTTTAAATGTAATATTTTTTTTCGTATAAACTTTCTATATAGTTAAAGGATGGAGGATATATAAGAGGAAAACAGAAATCTCGCAACTCTACCACAAACATTTAAAACAAAAGAATGTCTCAAGTGGAATATGAACAAAACAGCATAAAACTCATACACACGTACACACAGAAATTAATGCATATAGATACATAAATACTCAACGAAATGAAAGTGAATATGTATGCAGATGAAATACAACATAATAGCAGGCTCTGGAGTACTTTTGTTTATAATACAAATAATTTAGTACACGCACATACGTACGCCGCGGAAGCATATATGTTATGCATATGGATGGTAGCCTAACAGGGTTGTGCACTGATTTTAGTCACCCGGCGTCACGTCACTCATACCCATTTGATGAAATTTCGGTTGCATTATCATATAATGCAAGCGTCAAAACTAATGGTGTATACGGACGGACGGACTCCCTTAATGCTTCGGACTATATTAACGACGCGAAATTTTCTTTGTACCATAATTCTTCAGTTTAAATGTAATGTTTTTTAACTTTTTATTTTTTAATTTATAATTTTTTTTTTTTTTGTGTAAAAATGTCAAAACAATTGAGAAAAAAACCATTCATAAAAAATTGTTTTTATCCTTTTTTTTCAAGTTTTTTTTATTCCTTGACTGGTAAATTATAAGAAATCCTTTCGTTTGCGTGAATGATTTTAAAGTATGTTTGTCGGTTGTAAAAAAAAAACAAATAAAAAAGCTAAATTCGGCTATGCCGAATCTTTTATACCCATCACCTTTATCTTCAAAAGTATGTCGACAAAATTAGATATCGGTACTCGATATTATTGGATATACTTGACGTTTTTTTTTCATATTTATACCCGCCATCGAAGGTTAGGGGTATATTCATTTTGTTGTAATGTGGACGCGTCCTTTGACCCATTTGGCCCACTTTCAATATTAACCTGCATGGAAAGCCAACATCCAATGTTGTTGCTAAATTTGAAGCCGAATGTTTAACACAGGCATTACACAGACACACAGACGTAAAGACGGACATATTTAAATCGATACTAAATTTGATGGTAACCGAGGTCTCCGAAGTTTACTTCTGGGCATTACCAACAAAATGACAAAAAGAACATAACACTCACCTTCGTTAGTGGGTATAAAAAGGAAGAATATCTCGTCATGCAACACAACCTCGTTGAATATATAACAAAAGCCGGTAATAAAAAGAAAAGCAAAAGTACATGCCAACATCTAAAGCAGCCGGAAACGGATATAATTTGTCCATTTGTAACTGCATCGAAAGAGATTTTTGTGGGAGAAAGAATTTGACAACCTTACTGGCAAACACAGACTTTTACTAAATAATCGTTCCATAGTCATGTCACAAAAAAAGTAAAAGTAGGCAATTTTTTCTAATTTGGAATGGAACAGAGAAAGAGCAAGTTTGCTTTAAGTTTTAAAGTCGTACAATAGGAAAATTCATGCACAGAAATAAGTTTGGTCGATTTCAGATTAGATTCACAGCTGGTTTGAATACCAAGGTACTCAGATATAATCAACAAAAGGAATACGAACTATCTAACTCGTCTTAATAGTTTGTTTCCAAATTTTGAAGAGCGATCCTGTTTTAGACGATTTATGTTAAAGTTACGAAGAGACATTTTCTTTCATGGCAACTCGTCAAAGTCTACCATTTAATTAAGGAACGATATGTGGCTTGTATGTTTATGCAACTTATTGAACTCGCCATTATGACAGATTAACGCTCGCTATCGTCAAACAGTTGAAGTTCTTGCAAAAGGAATTCATATGCTTCGAATGTTCACGAACTCAAAAAGTAACAAAAGTATTTCAACTGTATCGGAGGTTTTAGCAACGATACGAACTTACACATTACGCATTGTTTAGGATTTTAAAAATTAAAATTATTTTTATCAAATTGCGTTTTTGTATTTTCCGTGTCGCCTAGATCAAGAAAAACATAGGTTTTATATACAATCTCAATGCTTTTTACAATTATTTAAAGGAACTTATTTCTTTTATGCTTGTTCGTCTCGAATATGTTTATTCTACATTTAACCTGGAACTAATTCATCTTAAGCAAAATCCATCGCTTATAGTCCTTACGAACATCACAAACGCTGCGTCCCATTTTGCTATGAATGGTAATACATTATTGCTAAACTTCCTCACGTAGTTTCATTAATCTCTTTACCCGATAAATTTCGCGGGAATTCTTGTCAATTTTTGCTTTTTTGCTGATGCATGTAAGCAAGAAAAACCTATGAATAAAAATTTCCGATTAGTAATTGGTTGAAATAGTCTTGAAACATTATATAATCGAGTATTGCTTATTATTAGCCTCTTTTACTGTTTATACAAAATTCAATACACCATATATGGCCCATAGTGCATAAATATGAATCTATATCTTACAACAGCTTTGATTCGAACTTTTTTAAAGCTCTTCAAAAGGATGATAATTCAATTTACTTTAAGTCTAACGATCAAAAGTTAAAGACAATGAATTAAGCACTGTTGCTGAACTAAACTTTCACAAAAATCAGAAATAATTACATTAAGTTTTCAAAAGTTAATATTATTTCCTGCTAAAGCCCAAACTCTCAACTAATTTAAATTGAAAACTAACATATAATATTAGCACGCCTTGTGCTCGAATAGTCAACTAGTCTCTCAATGTACGGACAACGATGATACTTAACGTAGTTCAGATTTGATTACAATAAAACACGTTTAAAAAAATCCTCAAAATTATTCTTGATAACCAAAAAAATTAGCTGTAACATATAGCTAGCATCCTAAAGAAGTCAGCTAACAAAAAAAAATTTGGTCATAAAAAGGTTGTTCACCACACGGTTATCGTATTTATTTAGAGTACAAATCTTAAAAGGAAAAAGTCAATTAAGTCATTACGAAAACAGAAGGGAATTTTTAGGAGCCAGTTATGCTCTCTCTGTTCTCTATAAAAGGCAACGAAATATTAGGCAACTTTACAGAAAAGAAAAGTGTTCCATTTATTCAGTTCCGGGACTTATTGACCGGCATATTACGTGCTGAGCATAACACTATTGTAAATTACTGATGTTGCTTTTTTCTTTTTCTAACTCATTATAATTTATAAAATATATTTTTTTTACTTTTTTAACACTAATCGACATCGCAGTAGTAGTTAGTTGTTACACCTTTAAACATTAAACATATGAGGCCAGAATAAAAGACAAAGTACTGCACACTTAAGAAGATAAATAAAAAAGATAAGTTATGCTCATTGAAAAACTATACAATTTAAAAAAAAAAAGTTTCATTATTATTATTAGTGGCGTTGTTCTTTTATATTTTCTTTTAATGTTGAACTAATTTTCAACACAACTGATAAAATTGACAGTCGGTCTTAGTCAGGTAAGAAGAAAAAGGTTTTACCACCAACATTAAAGATTTTTTTTTTGTTTTTGTCTCTTTATTTTTCTGTTTTCCTTTTTACCACCTATAATAGCAGTTACAACTAGAACAGAAAGGTAATAATAAATAATTTTTATCAATCAAAATTTATAGCGGCAAACATTAGAAATTATTGACTGCCAAACCCAATTTCAGTTGTTTTCTGCTTTTCTTATGCTCTGCTTCCACTTATATACGTTTGTCTGGTTTTCCTTTACAATTTCAAGAAAATTTCTTCTTAAAACGTGATCCCATACAAGTGTCTTAGTTTTTTTATAGACTCTAAGACTATAGGACAATGGTATGCTTAAGTTTGTGAGTTTGTTTCTGAACAGACGCGCTATCTGATCGGTTTTATCACAAAATTTTAAAGCAATTTGGCTAAGCCCCTCCAATTACTCCATTACGCATAAAATGTATTTTTATTTCAATTCATTCCAGATGTTACGGCTATCAATAGATATATTAAAAATAAGTAGGAAACAAGTAGGAACCTTTCGATCTATTATCGAAATATTAAAACTCTCTGAGACGGTGGCTATGAGAATAAAAAGCTGGAAAATAATTAAATAAATTTTATCGCTGGAAAGTATGTCATTATTAGGTCGATCGCCGATAGCGAGTGTTAACGTGAAAAATACTTTTTTTTTATATAAATATTACTTATTCTTTACGTACCCACTCGTAAATTTTATTTAAAAAAAAAAGACTTGAAATTGAATAAAAAGTTTGAATTAAGGTTGTTAGGCATACAAGATTCGTTTTAAAACTATCAATTTATTTTGACTTGTTTTTATAAATACTATTTACTGCCTGCCTTTCTAGGTCTAAGCCAGAAGCTGAAGTAACTTTTAAGCGGAAGCATAAGCTACACAAATTTTTTTTTCTTTTTTTTTGCTTTTGTGAAACTATAATTTGCTAAAAAGGAAAGAAACTAAAAGAAAGACACACAAAGGTAGAGAATGAGATAGAAAAAGAGAAAGCGAGTGCGAGAGAGAAAGAGAGAGAGCGCGAGAGAGAGAGCGAGCGGAAGAGAACGAGAGGCTGAGTTGGTACGATGCACTATGAAGGACGCGATGTTATGACTTGAACCATATTTGTTGTTGCAATTGTTGTTTTTTGTTATTGTTATTATTGCTGCAACAATCATTTTGCTGCCATTACTAGACAAAGTGTCATTGCTAATAGATGGTTATGAGCAACTATTAAACTTTTACTGCAAATTTCTGCACCATCGCCTAAATTCAAACGAAACGAATCGAGTCGTCGTCTGTTCTTTCTTGATTTCTCGTTTTTCTTGATTCGTGATTGCCATCGATCATAAAATATTGCTGCAATGCCAGAGTTTTTACGTAATTTCGCAATGATTACTTGTCAAAAGTGTTCAACTAGTAACAGAAAACAGAAATTTTTACCGTCTTGGTTTCCTTTTTTTTTTTGCTTTCTGCCTCTAATTGTGTATCATTGTTTCCTGCGACTTTTCCGGAAAAATGTAAACAATATAAAGTGATTGATTTGATTTAACCGCGTTTAATAGTTATTAATATATATTTGTATTCGTGATGAAGGGAAAATTTATAATTAAAATTTTTTGACGTAGGTCATGACCATTATTGATGAATTTTCTTTATAAGATTCATATTGAAAAATTTATCTCAATAATAACAGTAAAATATTGAATTATTGAAATTGTAGAATATAAAACTGACAGCAATCAATTGCAAGCAAAGAAAGTCAGATCGCTTTATGTAAGCTCTTTATGGAATCTGAGAAGATCGTGAGGCGGTAAGCAAAATAAACTATTTTTCAGTTCGCAATCATCTCTGCGTAACGCACTTAGCATTCCTTTTTTGAAAAAATCTTGCTTCACTAATTGCATAGGTTGTTTCCAACCTTTCAACCAAACATAGTCGCTTTTACAATTCACATGTGATACACAGAGTTGTGAGCAAGGCGCCAAGAATATTCGCCTTTGACGTCTATATTGATAATTCGTGTGATCTTTACCTTAAGTAAATTTATGTTTATGTATTCAGATTTCATTAGTAGTCACAATACATTCCAAAAAACCTTCCTCTTTTTGTCTCTGGAACAGTTGTGTACAATATGAAAAATTATCTATTAGCACCGGCCACAAATTCCAAGACAATAGCTACGTTTTAATCCAAATCTATACAAATTTTATGAGACAAGTGTAAAAGATTTAGATTGCTATCGAGACGTTGTAATGAAACTGGGTTTTTTATTTTTGAAATCAAAAATACTTCCCCTTTAATTATAAAAAACAACTCTTAAAGTGTAATTTTTCGAAAAAAGAATGGCTTTCCTCAGTTATCTTAAAATTTAAAATGAGTTTAATCAGAAATAAAGTTAACTTCAAGTTAAAAGAAAAATAATCAATAAAATCAATAAAATAATCAAGAAAATATTTCAAAATGACAAGCTAGAAGTATTACCACAAAATTTTAGAGTAAAAGTGATATGGAATTTTTCGATTACGTGTCACCTGTATTGGCAAATGGCTATTTTAGAAGTGAAAAGTCTCTGATAGGTGGTTTCAACAACCCAGTGTAACATATGACATATAATATTATTAGCAAATAAAAATATTCAACTTAAAGTCACTCACAGTCTCTGTAGACTTAAGCTAATAATTTAAGCCAACTTTTCGTTTCTCATCTGAAGTTTTGATGTTGCGAGATTTTCAATAGCACACAACACACCATCAAGTGCACAAGTTGATTAAGAAACTTTACCATTTTTATAGCAAAATGGCTTTATATCATTAAACGAGATACGAAAGAAAAATATGCGTAACGAAAAAGGTGAGAACAAAGAAAAAGTTATTTTTGTGCTAAATAGACCGAGAATTCAAAAGATCACATATCAAATGTCGTAATATCCGATGAGTTAGTATTTGCTTGACAGCCGTAAAAGGTAAAGGACTCATTTATTTCTCTCAAAGACTCATCTGATTTCAAGATTGAACATATAATTTTTTTAAAGACAGAACATCAAAAAAACAAGGCAAATATTAAGGATTATTCTACTTAAAGCTTTGTTTGAAATGAAAGCTGCGTTCACTCACAGTCTGAGGTCTTCAATAAAACATTTGGGGATATTTAAGGCACGCTTCATCTTACTTCCTTTGATGTCACGGAAGTATGGATGAAACATGGATTTACCACTGTACATCGGAATTATGTGAAGAATCGAAAGAATAAGTTTTATCAGCTGAAAGTCCGCCAAAGACGACAAGGACCCAAACATTTTCGGAAAAATTTGTAGGCGGCGTTTCTTAGATTATACGCCGTATTATTTTCATACTATTCAAAATTGTTTGTCTAAAAAATTAAAAACAAACGGCCTCATCACTATGACACATCGTCTCTTACATCAAATATTGCAGAGACAAAATTGTATGAATTGGGATCCGAAATGCTTTCGTAACAGTCTCGCCGTAGATTTACCTCGCTATTGTCTATTTCGAAAGCTCTAAACACGACCGCCGGGTAAGCGCTTTGCACAAGTGGGAAATAAATATCTCTTTCGAACGGCAATTCGTATTATTAGAAAGACATAAGAAATTGTAAATTCGTTGAACCGGATTAAAATGAGATTATATTGAAACATAAAAAGTAAATTAAAATACTGGCTTATTATCATTAAGAGCGATATTAGTTTATTTAATTTCAATTTGTATGTTCTGCTAGAGATAGAGCTTTTGAGTAAACCGAATTTTTCATCAAAATTCGCTGCTTAATGCTTCGTAAAATTTGAAGTTGTCGAAAAGGATGCCAAATTGATGTTTCTCGTTTATAGCAGTAAATGTTTTCAACAGATCGACCATTATGTCGATACAAAGGAGACTTAATACCTACAATCGACCCAGTTCTTTCAAATTTCTTGACCACTCTTCGAATAATCAGCGCATTAAGTGCATTTTCTCCGCCAAAAATTGCAAGAAGTTTGCGTGCGGTAACAGCGTATTTTTTTCTTTTTTGTGTAATGCGTTTTTACAACTATACTACGTCTTCTTCTTTTGTATAATGCCCCATTTTTGATAATCGGAACAATCAACAAGTGACAGATGTCACATTTCAGAATTGCCAGTTGCATGAAAAAAATGGTACAAAATTTGAATAGTGGACTTGTATTTAAAATACCCTTTATATATTTATTTATATATATCTTAGGCAACGTTTTGTTTTTAAGTCTTATAGATGGGTAAAAAGAAATAATTAATATACACGCGTTTTAATTAAACGCTTATCACGTTTTCGATCAACATTATTATAGACATTTAGATGACTTCTCTAAATATTTCAGTCAGTATTACGCCCAATAGCTTCTACGGTTTCAAAGGTATATTCATTTGTTTCTTGTATGCACAAATACAAGGCGATCCCGCTAATTTTTAAACGTGATCTGTGACAATCTGTATATGACGATTATTGAGATTGGGCTCATGAAATAGTAGGCAAAGAAAAATCAAAATCTTTCTTTAGTAAAGGCCACCCATATACATATCTATTGAATAAAGTAAGATTCTGATCCCATTTACCTCTGCTCCTGGACATATATATATACACATGGAATATTTCTGAGTTCTGCAAACAAATTTAGTATTTTTCCATTCTTTGATAATTGACATAAATTGCTTTAACGAAAAAATGTTTTAAGACGGAATAAAAAATAACTTAATTAAAAACTGAAAGAGTGCAGATTGACACAGATTTCTCATTAATGAAGATAAACTAATAAGTTATTTTCGCACAACAGTTTGGATACCAGGATGAAAGATGACATTTTTCAGAACGCTATTCATGACAAATATTGAGTATTCACTTAGACTACAGGTTTGTTATGCAAATTACGTTAATGTAACAATCAATGTTATAAAATAGTAAACAAAAGTTTCATACACGACGTTATGCATGTGGACAATTTTTTTGCGACGATCGCTCTTACAGATTTAAAGTATCAACACATGCGCACACACACACACACACAGCCTTGATTAACACAAAATCCTTATTTCAACAAGTGTCAGTGAGAAAACTGAGTAAAAAAAGAAAAAAGGAAAAAAACAGTAGTCACGTTCAAGGATAGCAGCACAAGAAAGATAATTGAATATTTCACCTTTCCCTGCTTTCCTTTCTCCCTACATCTTTCCTTTCAGCTACTCAGTAATACAAGTTTAAGAAGCTGAGATAAATTAACTTAATAGAAATGTAGGTGAAAAGAAGAGCAATTATTTTTTTTTTTTTTATATCTTCCTTTAAACAAATTCTTTTGCGAAGAGAAAACAAAATGAATAAAATTATGTTCGGCGTATATAAGCTTTTAGTTTACACAATGTTTTAGCAAAAATCCCAGTAAAGCCAAAATAAAACAGAAAAAAAAAGAAACCGCTCTACTCAAACATATCTGTTTTCTACTGTTTCCTTCTTACCACGGATGGCAGGAAGCTGACAATTGTTAATGTATAAAAAGCACATAGAAAAAAAAAGAACAAGAACTTCAGGCAGAAGACTGTGTAAAATTTTCAAGATAGCCATTTAATCTTTTTTATGTGTGTGTGTATGCTGGGTATACTTGCACAGCTTATGCTAGTAACTGGAAAGACATTCGTGTTCTATATACGCAAGTATGCTTTCGCGGGATAGAGGCTATGCAGACTGTTAGGGATTACTATTCAATTATGAATTTAGAGTATATATATATATATATATATATAAATACATGATATATATATATCAATATATGTATATCTCAATGTATATATCTATATATATATATATATATATATATATATATATGCAAGTCTTTTTAAGATTTTTAAAGTAATTTCTTTTGCATTTCACGGTGAGAAAAATAAAAATTATGGCATTTATCAACTTCAACACACAACCAGAAATTTACGCACATTTATCATTGAGTTAAGTGTTTCCAAGCAGTATATGTGAAGGAAGAGCAGAATAACTATACTGGGAAATGCGCGAAAGCATCTTTTCAATCGTTTGGTCGTTTAATAAATTGATCCACACAATGTAAAAATGTTAACTTGCAAACGTGCAAACACGCCTACATTTCAACACTTTATGCTTAAGTCACGATTACAATAAAAGATGCCCCTGCTTAACTTCAACCAACCAACACTTGCCAGACGTTCAGTCATTCATAGTCATTGAGCCAACCTACTAACCAACCAATCAGCCACCCAAAGTGTTTAATCCATTATCTGTTTGTGTGTGTGTGTGTGACCACCTGGTTAAAATCTTATATAATCTAATATATATCTTATATATAATCTAATATATATATATATATATATATATGTTTATATGAAGATGTGGTATACTCTTCTTAGCTTTTTTCTGATTCTCTACACTTTCACACATAATTATATTTTGCAACAAGATCATCTTTCTCTTTAGTTAGCATTTCTTCTCACAAGAATTCCTTCGCCCCTTTATCTATATATATTAGTTGTGCTTCATGAAGTTATTACAACAATTTGCCTTTTTTTACGTTAAATAAAATCCATCTATCCATAAATTTACAAGTGCCTGCGCTCTCCTTTAGCTATGTATGTGTGCATATATATATATATGTATGTGTGTGTGTGTGTGTGTTTTCAGTTTCAAGTAGGCAAAATTATGGCCGCGTGATGCTTCGCTATTTTCTTTCTATTGATCACGAGAGCAATAAGACTCATAAGCACGCGTACCCCAAACAACAAACCATAAACTAGAGATAAACGTTTATATGTTGATGATGTTGATGTTACTGTTGCTGTTGCTATTGCTGTTGCCGTTGTGATCTCAAATGATTTTAGAATCTAATAAAATTTAATTGGAAACTTCATTAAAGACGGGTGCGAAAACTCGCACGGATGGTGTCATATTTCATTAAAGCTATAGCCAAACAATTGATCGTTTTGTTTACAACTTGTGTTATCAGTTTTAATTTCCTTTCATAAATACTTGTACGGTTGTCTGCTATTTGCTGTTTCTACCATCATCAAAACGCGTTGCGATTTAAAAAAAAAAAATTGTTCGGGTAGAAAATGATGTTAAATTCCTGTTTAAACTCTCAATGGAAAAATTAAAAATTTAAGAAAAAGTAAACATGCACTAAATATTGACGTTTTAATACCAGAATTTCAATTAAGATTTGCAATCTTTTCTACTCTTTCACACGGCCGTAAGTATATTTCTTTTTAAACTGTTAAGCACATTGTAATATTTGTTTCGATATATGAAATAAGGTTTTGTATGGATCAAGGGGCGGGTATCCAGGTGATCGTAGATCGAAAGACAATTTTAAGGAATCATTATAAAAATATTTGCATTTTTCTTCATAGATTAATAATTGAATTAATAATTGAAATATGTAGTGACTATAACATAAAGTAGATTTTGTTTATAAGATGAAAAATTTTTATTTTCACTTTCATCACCTTTATCACCTTCATAACACGCTTATTCATTCATTCATTGTTGTTTCGCTGAATTGAATAAAATGTTGTTGGTAGCGTTTCTTGGTAAGATATGTAACTCCAGTTCAGAGCTCAAAAAGATTAAGTTGGACATACGTTACCAAAATTATAATATATTGGTATGGGGATAAAATATTGAGAGATTTTATTCACACGATAATTCTTGATATTGAGCAATATCAACCACAGATTGCGTCAAAACAAATAAACAAAATTTCATTGCCATAGCGTAATTAAGTAAAATTCCTTTTCGAAAAATTTATAAAAAAATAAATAAAAAAAAATCTTTCAATACTTTTTCCTCCAGTTTATTATTGTATATATTGTAGCGTAAAGCCTAAAAGTAGTACTTTCACAAAGAGAAAGAGAAGGTTGGTTATATATATGAAATTACTAGATGCGTTATTCGGTTTTCTTTATTAATTTTTTTGTTTTTTTTTTGGATGACCAACTAGTCGGGGAGAAACATGGTGATGGTTAGGAACGATTTAAGGTAAGGGAATGTGATGAGCGAACAGTCTACGTTTAACACAGTGGCCATTGCCAAATTTCGCACCGATATCGATAGCTATCATAATATTCAATAAATAACTATAGTGTATTGACGTGCAAAAGAATTTGAAGGTCCACTGCCCTTTATAATACTTTCAAGCGTATCTTGAACATGGATTATTTGTACTAATCACAAGCACTTTTTACTGTAGTAAGCTTTCATTTTCTTCATTTGAATCATATTTAGGTCAAACTTATAAATGGTTCTACTAAAAAAAAAAGAGTTACATGAAATAAATGGGATAGGTAGCATTGATGTAAAAATTATAAGTAACAGATAACAATATTGAGATAATATATCGATTTTTAAAATTTTTAGACTCTCCACCTAGAATTGGACCTGAGAAAACTAAAGAAATGAAGATGTGCCTCATTCAAATTCCAATTTTCATGACATTTGACATACATGCATACAAGCTTCCAAACATTAGAACATAAATGAGCAAGTGTGTATAAAGCAACTTATTCAGATTAAAGTTGCATGCATCCCCACAATATCATTATTATCGCAATCGTTATTAAAATTGTAGTAAATGTCGAAGAGAAAAGTTTACGTTTTTTTATTTCGTTTATGACGTACATGATACTTGTGATCAAAATCTTAGACCTTGCAACTATTTGTGGCATGTGAACATATGAGTTTTACTATCAATATTTGTTATGGTTATTGTTGCTGGAAATCAAAAGACTTTGGCAGTATACCACATATAGGTGCATCATCATCATCATCATCGCATAGTCGCACACATGCACAAATATATTATTGTATATTTACTATCAAAATCTAGACATCAGATAAGAGAAGAAATAAAAAAAAATTTTTTTTTAAAAATTGAAATGAAAGGAAAAAAAAACAACAGATAAAAAAGACAACACACACAACTTGGCAGGAGTAAATTCCATGAAAATTTTTCATTTCGTAAAAACCTATGAAAATAAAGCAAAAAAAAAAAAAAAAAAATACAAATACAAGCGCGTGCATAGCAAGAGCTCGTCTCCTCATAGCCTTTTGCCCAGTTGTGGTAAAATGAGCCAAGCAGTGCAGAAAATAATAGAAAATCATGTACAAAATTACTATGCAGTTAACTAAGGTAGAAGATATATATTTATGTGGCTATGTTTGTTTGAGTGTTATCGTACGCGTATATATATATATATATGCGTGTGTGTGTGTTTATATATATGTATATATATATATATGTATGCTCATATAGGTATATGTTCATAACTCATATTACACATAAAGACAACAAATCTAGGCTCTATGGTTAACATTAAATATTTTTTGTGCAATTGTGTGTGCGTTTGTATACGGTTGTGGTTTACTAATGTGGCTTCTAATATGGTTGTGCTTATATATTGTGCTGATTTGATGTCTCTGATGACCACATGACCAATTGGCCCCGAAATGGTCAAACCCCCTCAAAATTGTTTTGCTGGGGAAACAAGTCTAACTTTAGTTGAAGGAAAAATTTAAAAACAAAAACAAAAAAATATACATATGCACACACACGCACGCATACAAAAGATAGAAAGTTCCAAAGTGTCTGCATGGTGTAAAGTGATTATATATATACATATATATATATCTAATAAACATCTATATATATATATATATATATATATACCTCGCTCCCTCTCTCTTTTTTTTTAGTGTTATAAGTGTGTGTTTGTATGTGCATAACCAACAACAACATTAATAACTTATGCCAAATAGACAAACATGCAAACCTACTCTACAAGTCGAAAGCACAGGTGATGTGATTACCTCCCAAAAAAAACAAAAAAAAAACCAAAAAAACAAACAAAAAAAGCACACAGATGCACTCATGGGATCCGCGTTTATTCGTCCACACCATAGAGCTCATACATGAATACACATTCCTACATCAAGCCACAATTTCCATAGTGGTTCTATTTTGTATCGTTTCGTTATTTTATCGCTGTGGAATTTTTCCTTCATGTGCATGTTGTAAAAATTGTGAAACTAATAAACTTTTCGGTTAAAATTGTTATGCCTATGACTATACGATATTATGTCTGTATATATGTGTGCTTACGATGTTCCAGACTAATATTTGGTTTTTGATATTGGCACAGGCTCAAATTGACTTTTTCTTTGTTTTTTTTTCCTTTTTTTTCTTTCTCAGGACTAAATCATGTTGCACTGTTCGTATCTCATTTACCGTTCCATCATTGAAATTGGCGTAAAAGGTTAACGGTATAGGTTTGCGGTGTCAAAATGTTAGCAAAAACCAATTTTAGGAAACTAAGACACAATCATCGTCACAATTATCATCATTGTCGTTATTGTCATTATCCTCATCACTATCATCTCATTACTATCATCATCATCATCATAATAGTAATAAATATCATTATCATTATTATTATTATCAAAAGCATCTTCATCATTAGCAATCAATTAACAAATTTTTAGAATTTGTAAAGTCCATCAGATCTTGCCTATCGCACAACACCGTGCCGTCTATGTGTATCGTAAAAATGTTTAATGTTTATTTTACAAAAACCTCTGCAATTGCTTAACAATCTTGTCTTCTATCAGTCATTTAATTATTGCCTTAAAAAAAAAAAAGAAAAGAACTAATTAAAAACGCGTCTGATGGTAGTAAAGTATTTAAGATGTTGTCATTAAAAGCCTTTTCTTTTTAGATCGTACACAGGAAACGATGATGCTAAACAAAATTCGGCCACCCGTTTATAACATTCAGAAGTACATTTCGGTGATCTCACAAGGCCCGCATATCTTTGAACAGCGTGAGACTTTTAATAGTACTTTTTTGGTCTTAACATTTTTACGACCGCCATGATTGAGATAAACTACTAAACTCATGACAGAAACATATATTTATTTTACTGCATACAATATCCTGTTAAAAATAGGCGCAATCGTAATTGTGTCTATAAAAAAAAGAAAAAAACAAAACATTGCTTATCTTTATTGTGCTACTAACATGTCACTTATACGCCCATAGCACCGTTAGGTGTAGTTTTACGTTGCTCTCTTTCTCTCTCTCTACCGTTGCTAAGAAGACGCATTACAGCGTTGCATTAATTTCCCATGAAGCTTTTCAAACTCTTCTTTTTAAGTAAGAATTACGATTATGATTAATAGTATGGGTGCCTTCTAAGCAAAATTTTGAATTTTACTTTTTTCTGGCCTTATTTGACGTGATATTTGAATTTTTGAATATTCTAAAATTTACTTGAAAAATTAAAAATTCATTAATATAATAAATAAATTTTTCTCTTTTTGAAGGCGATTTTTTTAGCCACCCGCTCAGTGTATGTCATCAATACGTATGGGCATGATGGCTATCAAGAAGGACTGTAAGTAGAGGAGATAAGAAGCAGGTAGCAGTGTTTGTAATCGTTTGATTTGGACGTAAAAATATCAATAATGACGGGAAACAACATTGTCGGTATGTTATTCTATGGGCAATACCAAGAGGAATGGATAGAAAGTCTGAGTAAACCAAGTTGTCTTGCTAAAGGCCTTGATTGGTCAAAAAAAATCTCTTTTATATTGCGCTACGCTTGCCCTGGATATTCTAGCATAGCACAAACCTCATTACATCGATGCTTAAACGAATCGACTCCTACTTATGCAAACTGAACACTAGTTTTATTTCCTTTTAGTTTTTAAATTTTTATTTAAGTACATTACGATCATTATTATCTATGAATCTCTGCCAATTTTGAGAAGTTTTTGTTGTGAAACTTTTGTAGTTTATCGACGAAAGGCTTGGCCAAATCTTGTTTTGACACCAATTGCAGACCATCGTATGGGTTAAGCAAGGACCGAAACAAATGGCAATGGAATGGGTCAATGTCCAAGTCATACGGCTTCAGAACAGCTGAGCTTGTATAGCGTGGTAAAATTGCAAAATATAGTGAGTTTTTTTCAGAAATTTAATTATTTTCACATTAATATAAATTTTAACACGATTAAAGAAATGGGAAAATTATCTGAATAAAAATTGTAGAATAAAATGTAATCTTTCAAATGTACGTCAATATGACGCAATCTGGTAAGTTTTGTCCGATACATGAAACCAAACCTCATTTATTAACCAACGCAATGATCACTAATGCATACTCACAACGAATTGAAATGTTAGTGATTTTCCTATTTTCAACGTGCTTCAACGATTATCTAAAATTTTTATTACTTGTTCATAATAAAATTTTATATTTTAATTTTAACTATAAATACATCGTAAGGTGCGAGCATAGCTGATATTTTTCGTAAATTGCAAACAGAAAAGATCAAAAGGAAGACATACGAAAAAAAGAAGAGAAAGCTTAAGAAAGTTTATTTTTTAACTATTAATGCAAATCGAATGAATACATCAAATCATGTATTAGATGGTGTAGTGTAAAGTATTGGATATTGTATTAAACTTAAACGGCAACGATAGCACAAAAACAAGTCAATGAACCAAATATTAGAGAAGTGTATCTGAAGATATTGATTATCTTTAGGAGAATATTTTAATATCACATTACTTTTATTATGAAAAAGTTTATTATATACGTAATCCGGAAGCCATGAGGACCGCAATTCCTTTCAGGCATTTTGACGATTTTAAGATGGAACAAAGAGTAACTGAAAGAGGGAAGACGTGTAAGAGGACAACGAAAACAATGTCAGAGAAAAAGTCAGAACTTAGCGGTAGGCGAAGAACAGCAGTAAACTGGGAGAAATGAACTGAAACGAAGACAAAAGCAATGGGAAAAAGGGTAAGGGAAAGGAAAAAAGGAAAAATGGGAAAGGAAAAACAGAAAGGGAAAGAAAAAAAGGGAAAAGGGGAAAGGAAAAACGGAAAGAGAAACGGAATGGGACAAAGGGAAAGGGAAAAGGGAAACGGAAAAAGGAAAAAAATGAAATGAAAAATGGAATGGAAAAAAGGGAAAAGGTGAAAGGGAAAAAGGGGAAAGGAAAGGGAAAAAGGGGAAAGGAAAGGGAAAAAGGGGAAAGGAAAGGGAAAAAGAGAAAGGGAAAAAGGGGAAAGGGAAAAGCACATTACGGGGTTAAGCCAGGAGCGTGGATTGATCTGAGCTAATATATACATATGGAAAGGTAAGGCACAATTCATTCGACATTGATTAAGTTCCCATAGATCTTTACATCTGAAATACATTAAGGAATTAAAAAACAAAAGGTCTATATTTAAAACTCTCAAATAGTATAGGAAATTTAGAACTAATTGTTGTGAACCAAGCTAAACTAACTAGGTTTTTTAAAAGCTCTTAATTAGAAACAAATAATGCCAGCCCCGTGTCCTTAATACCGTTCTATTTCATTTTTCAAAAGGTATACCGTTTCGAGTATTTTTGGAGAAACCACTCCTACATCGTTTCATCTATTCTGCATATGTTACTATATTTTCTTCAAACATTAGAAAACAATTAAAAGGAATGCAGGAAACAAAGAAGAGTGTGATTGCGCTTAAAAGACTAAGCTTGGTTAGTTTCTCGCTACTGCATTTTTGCAAATTTAACGCTAAATAAATGCAATAAATGTCCGTAATTGAAACGCAGATTTTCGTTGTCCAAGTACTTGGAGAAAATGTACATAATATTGTAGCGTATAGAAAATTTTAGCGTACTAAAATACTTCAAGTTGCTGATCGCAACACATTCTTTGGTTGTTTTAATGTTGCGCCCAGCGCGGAAAAGAACAGAAGAGAGTACGATGTGATTCTTACACTATCGCACATCTGTACTGAAGAGGCGGCGATTCCACATTTTATAATCTAAGATACTGAAAGTATAAAATCAAATAAAATTACTTAACATAGATTTGATTTTTTTTTATTTATTCTCTGTAAACAAGGAAATTCAAACCGTGTTATGAGAATGAGCGGACATCGCTGAAAAATAATGACGATTTGTTAATAGTGGCAATTGTGGTTAGTGTTTGGTGTAAGTCGTTGTTGCTTTTCTTGGTAGATTAGATGGCTGTTCGCTTGTTTGTTTGTTTGTTTACTTATATAATGCAGTGCGGTGCGGTGCCTTCTGTTGTCCCCAACGGTTTGGTTGATTTTCAAATCAACACACAATCAGCCTAAGCACGAATTTATGACGGTAGTTAGGTAGAGCAGCTGAATGCCATTCTAAAAATATTTCTTTTTTTCTGGTTTTCTGTAAACTAGAGCTGAAATTGGGAATAAAACTAAGTAATGATCGCAACCGGGTACGATCGTCATCATGACAAACAAAATATGTTGTCGTCGTAATGGTCGTCTTCGTCGTCGTCATCGTCGTCGTGGTATGGAGTAACGTATCTCTTGTGAAATGAAATGCTATGTAATGAAAACTTTGCAATATTTTCGCAAATTACGATGATGCGTTGACAGGCCGACATCACTAACGGCAGCTGCAACAAAACGGCTCGTTTTGTCGACAAAACGACAACACAATACCAACAACAACGCACACAAAGATACACAAACAGCGAGAAAGAGAACAACAACACGATACAACAACGACAGTTACGTTGACGATGATGAGGAGGACTTCAAGGCATGTTATGCTGGATCTAAAAAAAAAAAATTAATAAAAAACCTAAATGCCGTAAAGTTTATTAAAAAAAACAAAAAAAAAATTAAAAATAAAAAAAGAAGAGGAACAGAGTCAACTAAATACAAAATACATGTTTAACGGAAAGCGCCAGTGGGCACGTTCGACGACAACAGAGCTCAGACACAAAGCAAAAAATAACATCAGTCAACTCTTTGAACACATAACAATAATTCAAAGAAAATGAAAAAGCAACGATAGTTAGGTTCGTTTTGCTTTAACCAGACGCACGATGCGAATGTGGTATGCGAACATTTTATTGCCCAAACACATTTGCAGGAGTTGAAAGAAAACCAAAAATACAAAAAAAAAGTCAGCAATTCCCAGGCATGATATCACTAAAAATGATAATTGTACACAATCACTTATTTTATTGCTCACTTCAACCAGAGCTAGCTTAGTTGACCGATATTAGTATTTATTCCATAGTATCTATAGCAACTATAGTCCTCAATGGAGTTAATGGAACTATCCCAAGATTCACGCCTGACGAAAACAAACAGATAGTTTCCTAAAGACGCAAACCATAAATATACTCAGAAGAAAGTTTTCGAGACAGTTTACTCTAGGTTTTATAGATAAAATGAGTTTTTTTTGGCTAAGTCTTCTTTGTCTCGTCTTACCTATTCGACTAGAAACTTAGATTACACGAAAATTTATGATTACAAATAAATAGGGATTTAAGTATTTAGGGAGAGGTTTTTATAGTTTGTGCAAGACATACATGCATAAAGAACAAAAATTTGTTTATAAACACTTATTTTGCCATCTTCAATTAGTGAAGGAAACTCCGTTCTTCTAACCCTTAACCCAGTTCTTCATTTTTCGTAGACTGATTAAAATAAGAGCCTCTAGTTCCTTTCGTGTGTTTTCTTATACTACTACAATTGACGCAACACACACTCCTCAGTGGGTTTACTTTAACTTTGGAAGCAGGAAAAAGCAGACGAACGCATATCAGGTGAATAGAATGCTCGTTCGATTACATTAGCATGCCCCTTGAACAATAATGAAAAAAATTGTACTGTTTTGAAAAAGTCGTGTGGAGACTTTTCAGGTTTCTCATATTTAACGTTTGGGTGGCAATGACGAATTGTCTTTAAAGATGAGATCATCTCTTGATCCAATTTTTTAAGCTCGCATTTGACGGTTTATGAAAACAATTTTCATTTTGCTGATATCTCTATAGTTCGTAAGAGATCTCCATAGTTGAAAAAAGATAAATACTTCGCGTTAGGTTTTTATAATCACTTTCATCGACCCTGCTTGTGAAATTGTGTTTAGAACAGCTTGCAACCTATTACGCCTACGTTTACCAGCTGGTTTGAGTTTATTTTTTTCTTAAATTATTACAATCAGTTCAAGTAAAGTACGTTCAGTTTCAATATTTTTGTACTAAAATCAACTTTTTAAAAGACTCTTCTGATAGTAATCAAAATATGCATGGGAGGGGCGAGCAATTTAGCTTTGGGATTTTCGAAATCGTTTTGCGAGAAAAATATCATTTGGTACGGACTATTTTTAGTTTCAACTAAATAACTGTTAAATCTGTAAAAAGGTCTTCAAAAATTCGCAAAGAGAAAGCCCTATAATAACCGTTTTTTTCCCTTGATTTATATCAGTTTTTTTATTGTAATCAGTACAAGGTATGCGCAACTTCTTAAACATACTTCTTCACCGAAAGAGTACATTAAGGCTTGCTGCTCACAGCTGATAATTGTGTGTTACGTTAAAAGTCTCAATAGCCTCTTTTTCTTCGCCTTCGTCTTCTTCCTTCGAAGCATTTTTTTCTTTTTTATTTAAAAAAAAAATTTTTTTGTTGATTCTTTGCAACGTAAAGTATATATGTACGGCGTCCGGCTATTAAATGCATGCTTAGGCATGTTTAACTGATAACCCGCAAATAAATTGCGCATCTAAAGACGCGTGTTGTGCGATGTAAGTGTTGATAAACCAACGAACAAATACATCCGCATTCAAACTGAAACTCACAACACGCGTCTATGTCAAGCGAAATGATTGTTTTATTCAAATTGTTTTGCTTGTTTGTTAGCTGACTAGCTGGATTATTTGCTTCGCTCGCTTGTTTCGTTGGTCTTCTTCCTTCCAGCTTGCGTAATTGTCAACATGCACCAGCTGCAGACGTGCATATATATCTATATATACATGTATGTATATATACATGTTTGCATATCTGCATCTCTAGGTATGTGCAAGTTTGTAAGATTAAAGACACATCTTCAAGTGCGGGCGTTATAACCATTCACCGTATGCGCTTGTGCGTGTATGTTTATATATGTGTGATATGTATGCATCACGTACATGCCCATTATGTGCAGCTGGCAAGTGCCAAAGCATTTCAAAAGTTTATAAGCGTCACTACACACATATATTTATAGTGCACTCGTATGTGTGTATATATATATAATGTAGATACGTATGAGTATTACGTTGCAACAAGCAATTGAATCTAATTGCCACTACACATAATTTTATGAAATACACAACAACAACAACAACAGTAGCAATAAACGCAACAATTGCAAAAAATAGAAATAATTCCATAAATTTTTACGAAAAACTGAAAATAAAAAGAAACAGCGACGACAGCAACCTTAACTTGTTAAAACTGATTAAATTAAAAAAAAAAAACAGAGGAAAAAAGAAAAGAACAAATAAAAATATAAAAACAGAATAACATAACAAAATTGTTGCCTTTACTGACACATCGTATAATGTGGCATATATATCAAATATATATATATATATGTATATACAGGTACATAAGCATAGTGATAAAGATGGCCGGACTACATCACAACGACACTCATCTCATTATATTCATCGTCATAGTCATCATCACCATGATCGCCATCATCATCATCATTATCATCATCATTATCATTATAATCATCATCATTGGCCGCACCTTACTTACTTGAGAACTTACATGCATGCAGGCATTCATGCAAACCTCTTAACATAGATCTGATGATAGAAAATTTATTGCATTTACTCTAATGTTCGCTTTAACTACTAACGCTAACACTACTGCAGTCATATTGCTGCTGCTGGAACTGTTGCAGCTGCTGTTGCTGCTGCAGTTGTGCTAGTTGTTACCAGTCGCATTTTTGTGATGCCATCAATTTAGGTTCATATCATGAGCTGAGTATTATGTGTGTTAGTATGTATGTATATCGCACTTGTGTAAGTGTAGATGATGTGTTTGTGTGTATATTACTATGTCACGAAACTATTAAAACTGATTTATTTGATTAATCATCATTAACATTTTCGTGTAATAAAGACGTTATGTAGTTAAGATCGTAAATATATATATGTTTGAGTGTAAGTATACATATATACATTTAGATAGATATATATATATACAATATACAAAGATTTATACATACATACATACATATATATACATATATATATATATATATATATCTATATATATATATATATATATCTATATATATATATATAAATATATATATATATGTGTGTGTGTGTTGGTGTGTGTGTGTGTGTGTGTGTGTGTGTGTGTTTATGATCTTAATGAAAATAGCAACAAAAAATTACCAATTAAGAAATATCATCAGCAAAGATGACTGAGAAGAAGAAACAGATAACTTTATCTGATATTAAGTCGGATATATTTGCTTTATAATGAAAAATTGAAAAGAAGGAGAAGAAAAAAACGGTTTGATTTATTTTGAATTTATCTTACGAGCACATCACGAAGAGAAACAAACCTTTATGTGATATTACTAAAGAGTAACATTCAAAAAGGCGGTAAAAATCTTTCATATCTTGCTACACTCACTGAATCATAAAGTAAAACTTAAGCACTTATTTTACATTTAAGTCAAAAATTTTATCTCTCCAGCAGTAAGGTTTAAGCCTGTCTAATATTGGAATATATAAAGCAATGAAAGTATGCAGCTAGCTAAGCGAATAACTCGTATTGTCGAACGATTAAATTGACAATTCATCATTTTTTTGTTTTTTTTTCGCAAGTGTTAATATGAAACATAATAAAATATTATTTGAAAGAGTGCTGCTGTTTCTCATTAAAATATCAAATTAAACTGTAAGAAATTTCTTTCGTCCGAATGTAAGCGACATAAAAAAGAATGTACACGAAATATTTATTAATTTTATATATATAAGCACTCACACGGCTTTAATATCGAATTGATTCTATTTAGTGCACAAAACAAGAAAAAGAGATAATATTCGAAATTAATTTTGAATAGTTAAGTCAATCGATTCATTTGCAATTGAAAGGAATTGAACTATTGTAGGAAATAAAATTGACAATTATCTATAGGAGATTGCGCATAATTAATGAAATTTATATGAAAGAAGAAAACTTGGCTTGAATTTCCTGCCACTTATCATGTACACTGCATTATCTTAGGTACAAAAAAGGACCTTTGATTTATTCAGATTTATTATTCAAATCAATTGATTGTTCATTTATTGATTGAGTAAAAGTTTATATTAATTATCCTGATTGATTTATCCAAATTGTTTACTAGTTGATCGAACACTTAGACTAATTGACGATTGATTGTTTATCCAAATAGATCATTCATTGATTAATTAATTTAATAAAAGATTAACTATTCAGATAACAGATTATTGATTTAATTTATTCAGGAGGATTATGCAGATTACAATACTTAATAATGGTTAATCAATTGATTGAACGATGAATACCCTGATTAAGATATTGATTGACTAATTAACCAAAAATTTATAGATTGATTGGTTAGTTATCTAATCGTTGAAGTTTATTTCAGTATGATTTGTGATATCGACTGATTGATTGATAATCAAAAGATATTTGTGTGTATTGTTTATTGACTGATTATTTATATTTTTGAACTTAATAATTGTTTGATCGATTGTTTGATTAACTTAATTAACCAGATTATCGTTTGATTGTATATGCAGATACATTAATTAAATGATTATTTAAATTGATTATCATAATTGATCCAGATTGCTTACCTAGATTATATTATATTTAATTTATTTATCAGTTAATTTGGCGCATGCCTAATAATATGAATTTATATCTTCTCCCCCTTAATGCTAAATTGTAGATTTTCTTTTTATCACCTTTTACAAACAGTTTTCTTTACAATCGAATTCGTGAATAAGGTTATTATTTAAAAGTTCTTCTCTCTCTAAATTTTTAAATATATGTTCCTTTCAATTATGTTTTTCGAGCTGGCCGTCTTTTTAGCGCTTCCAACAGGAGTCACTAATATAATCGTAATACTATATGTGTAATCATTAATATACACATTTAGGAAAAAAGAAATTTCTTTTTTTTGATTTTGTCTACAAAATTTTGATAAAGATTCTATCTAAAATGTCGGGATCATCGCAACACAGACCCATGTGAAATCCATATCAACTACGTTTTACTTGTTGAATTTTAAATATTTGTGGTCAGGTAATAATTTTTCTTATTTTGTTTACGATAACTTCTAAGCTAATTTATAAATAGTTATATATATACTTAAATTAAAGGATTTACTCATAATACTAGAGATGAGTGATATTGACTCTAACCTGAAAGTTAAAAGCGAATTCCAATGACATACATAACATGACTAACACCATGAGTACTAGAGAAAAAGTTATCGATGCTACAAAATATGATTTGCGACGTTCAACCGTAACGAAGAATTCAATAAATTATAATAACCCTCATGGAGACAGAAGTTATTATAACTTACGCAGTTAATATACGAGAAGTAATGTAGAATCGGTAATGGATCAGAATAAAATACGAATAGAAAAAATAGAGAATTTGTCTTAGTGGGAGTAATGTCAACTTAACCGTAGAAGATTTTGTGCCGTGAGTATAGCATCTCTAGATATAATGCGCAATTTACTGGTTGTTTATTAAAGCTAGTATTATAGACGAGTGGGCAACACTTAAACATTCTCTTATGTTTGTCGATTCGAAACATCTCGATCACCTTTTGAAATAATAAAAAATTTAATAGATAGCAAATAGATATTAATAGTTTCTTCCCTACTATAGGCTCACTTCGAGCGAGTATGCCCATTACTGAATAAGATACGATAAGAAACTTAAAGAGGAATGTGAAAGAAAATATAGTATGAATAGTTTACAGCAGCGAACGTGTCAATAGTTGAAGAATTGCGTATGGAATTCTTCGAAGCTGAACGCAATTTTCCCGAAGGTGAATTCAACAACAACAACAATCATAATAAAAACCTGTATTGAAGATGAAAGCAATTTCTGAAACAATGGTCGAGAATAACTTCGAAAGTTGTAAATTTTCACCTGAAGAAGTGTATGCTTTGAAAACTATTATGCTGTTTGCATTAAATTTGGCCGGCAACTTCTATAAGTAAAAATAATAAAGTATTCAGGTAAGTTCAATTTGATGACTTTGTCCTTCTTCTAATTAAAATAATAATAATTTTCCATTTAGTATTATTAAGTCAGTCAGTGGAAGACTCAAAGAATTCAGATAAGCAACACTACTACAATTAATCTTAGAAAAACCAAATATACGTATAATTGAAATTTTTTTTAAAATTATTAATAACAAATTAGTTTTAAGTAGTCTTAAGGCTGGTGTGCTCTATACGATAGATATAATAAATTCTATATAAATAAAAATTTAAAAAAAATTAAAATTAATAAATTAAAAAATTAATATTAATATAAAGTGTTTCATCAAGTGAAATGGTGTTGTGGTGTGGTCCCGGAACAAACTTCCTCGAGCGAATGTATTACAAATAATTTCTTTTACTTCACAAATTCGCATATTCATATTATTATTCATTTTATTTTAATTTATTTTAATATCGCGTAAGGAAAAGAAAACGCATGATTCTCAAAATGAAAACTTATGATTTTTCTAACCTAAGCAGCTGTGGCAATAAGAATACCAAAATATTCATGCACATTCATGACAATATATTCAAACTATTACTATTTAAAACCTTAACAGCGTTTCTTCCGAAATTATATATAATTTGTATTTGATGAATCGAGTTTACTTACCCGTATTGTTATATTCACCATCGACGGTGAAGTGCATATTTCATTTTGTCATTTGGTTTGTAACTACCAAAAGAAAACTTCCGACACCCCAAAATGTATATATATTCTTGATCAGCATCAAATTTAGAATCGACTTAAGAATGTCTGTCTGTCCGTCTTTCCGTCTGTCTGTTTAATGTCTCTGGTAAACATTTTTCGGACCACAAAAATGGAGATATCGGCTTCAAATTTGGCAGAAAAATTAGAAGTTCTTACACATAAGTTAGCATTGAATGATCAAAGCTCACGCCCACAGTAAAATGTAGACTGAAAACACCTTTCCTTTCAAGAAGAAAAGAAATTGGGTTTTTCACTTATTACTATATTCCATAAAAGTTTTCACATTTATTGATAATAAAATTTCCACATTTATTGAGCTATTTATCCTCTTATCGATTATCAAGACAGACGGACGAACATAGTTAAAGGAATAAAGAATCTTACATTGATCGAAAAAGCCTAAATTTTACGAAATTTCTAATGCTTTTTTTTAAGACTAACAAAACTTTGGGTTCCATTCATTTATACTGCGGTAATGAGTATAAAATTAAATTAATATCTTCAGTGCTTATGTGTGGCTTCACTTTTATCTCTGTTTTGTTTCAAAATGATATACGAAACATAATGTTAATTGAAGAAAAATAAAAACTTTTCAAACCTTTCTTTTTTCTTTTCCTCTTAATCTCTTTAGTTCTCTCTTGTAAATACTATCGCAAATGATTTCCATACCTTTCGAGAAAATGTTTAAAAACTATTTTCCTTGACATGTATACGAAACTTTTTTTTTACACAAAAATGCAACTGGAATCCTAGAAAACTGTTTTTCTTATTTGTGAGTAAATAAACAACACAAACAAACCACACTCACACAAACATAAGCACACACAAGCGCAGTCGTTGCTTTTCATTAATTAATATAAATTACAAGAACTCGAGAGACCTCAAATATGTATGAAATTTAAATTTAACAAGCATTTAAAGTATTCCCGTGAGCGTGAGTCTAAAAGGTTGTCATCGTTAGTTATCGCAAACGTTGCTACGTTCGCATGTTCGTTCAGGTGATGGTTGCTGACGATGTTGGATGTAGGATAGTGGTGTGGCTAGTGGTGGCTGCTAATATAGTGTGTGGTGTAAATGAAGGCCGATACACTAATTCTGTGATGTTGATACCGAGTTTATGCAATGCTGGTAATAATAAGTGTATACATAAATATGTGGTTGTGATGCAGTTGTGATACTGTGATAGGCTGCTGGTTTGTATTTTTTTTTTTTTTTTTTTTTGTAATAGCTTTGTATGTATATAGCAGGAGTTGCAGCGGCAGCATTCCCAATACATGACAGCTGGGCTAGATGGCTCATTGCACAGCATACATTATACTGTCAACGTGAGCACTTATGACGCGCTTAACAATTTGCACCTTGTTAATTAACGAGATTGCAACCAGCGATCTATGCGAACGTGACGCTTTGCAGAGTCTTACATACAGGAGCGCGCACACACACGCATATACAAACATGTATGTATATATATATATATATATATATATATATATATATACGCTGGCAATACGCAGTGCTTTTACAAGTAAACTTCCATCTAATGATGAAATACGTACATTTGCGTATGTTTGTGCATTAAAACGGTTGTATATGAATACCTATATTTATGTATATGAAAATGAATGCACACAGATGGATGGCTGAATGGATGTGCTGATGATGATGTGTCGATGATGGTTAGAAAGGTGTGAGTTTTAACGTCTCAAGTGCATGCCTTCAATTTTCTGGAGCACACTTCACTTGTTCGTGTTCGTGAAGCCATGCGCTCACTAATACGAAACCACCTTCATTCGTTTGTCTATATATTATATGTGTGCGTGTGTGTGTATGTATATAAAATATATACATAAATAAATATTATATTGTATATATAAGTACATTGTTTGTACGCATAAATCTATAGATATACCTCATTTCATTCTCGAACAAAAAGAGTTTGAAAGGTATTTCGTTTTTAACCATACCAGCCAGGAAAGCTTTTCCAAAACGCAAGCATATTCACGTTTTTTTTTTTTAGTATTTTTTTTAATTTTTATGTTAGGAAATCTATGTTTGCTATATTCCATACCGAAGGTGTTGGATGGAAGTGTTTCATAAATTTTTTTTTTGTTTCCTTTTTATATTTCGTTTTTGCCTTGCCTTTATGCCTGTGCTTGAATATGTACATAGGTACATGTATATGGACTCCATTTGCAATTTGACAAAGTAAGTTTCCAACTCAATGCTATCATACAATGTCACAATCTTTTAGTTCACTCGCTGCGTGTCATATTGACTTGCGGTTCATTATGAATAAAAAAGGCTTTACATGACTTAGTATAAATACTTGTTTTTCTTTCTTTTTTTTTTTTTTCTTTTGTACGTGTCTGTATTCTTGTTTGTTTTTTAAAAATATAATGAGTGTGCTCTTTTGCGCATAAACATAAGATAGGATGGAATACGTTATATATTATCTATAAATATGAATAATTAAAGATACGTTTATGCGAGGGAAAAGCACTTCAGAGGACAAAACATTAAGGAGATGAGCAAATACTGAATCGAAACATAAAAATTTGCTTCAATTTAAGAAGCAAGGAGATTGCATATTTGTTTCATATCTCATACCACCATGTGTAGATTTTATTTAATGTACTTGTAAGGGCCTTTATACATTAAATATATCAAAAATGAAAAGAAAATAGTTTTTTAAACATTTAATTTCGTCGAAATAAATTAAATTTCACATCAACAAAAAAAAAAGCTCAAAAGTATTGCCCATCGCTAGCTATATATTTCTTCACCTTCTGACACTTTGACACGGCAAAAAAAACTCTTGCTTTTTTTAGGCAAACTATTCACCGCGCTATTTTCGTAAATTTTTGTAAGAAGTAAAACACTGCAAATACGTGGTCCATCGATGCGAACATGTGACACTCAGAAGGAGTCAAGTATGGTGAGTAAACACTTCCCAGTTGAGCGTTTCCAACGAGTCGCGAATTGGTTTTGTCATACGGAAGGATGGATGGATGTCAATGAAAACAATGAGCTTTTGTGCCCTTCTTTATTATTCTGAACGATTTTCGAATAGCGAACGTTGCGGATCGATCAATTGTTGTTCGTACCTTTAGTATTAACGGTTTCATCAGGTTTTACTAGCTCATAATAAACAGTTATCTTCCAATGCCACCTAACACAAAGCATCATCTTTCTGCCAAAGCAATTCGCCGTTACGATCGGCGTGAATGGTACGTGCGGGTCTACCCATCATTTTTCATCCTTAAATATTTTAAAACAAATTTACTTCTTTTCGTCCGTAACTTTTGTATCATTCGAGCAAAAAATTAACGTTGTCGGCGAATGTTTTGACAGACTTTAAAGAAAGAAAATGGGAAAACTGACGCGGCTCGACGTTACCTAAATTTTTTTTCAAGCTGGGCCTCTTTATTGGCGAATACCGGGCTTATGTTTGCATTCATGCTCTACCAGGTAGTTTCTCTAAAATAATAGATCAAAGAAAAATTGCATAGCGTTTTTCCATCAACATTTAAACACATTTTTTGATAAGAGCGTTATGTCCTCATTTTCGAACTTTCAGGATTTCTGGGCAAAAAACTAAACCTATTGGTTTTCATAGACCCCTTTTGAAATTGGCTTTACACCATTTGCAAAGCACCAAATAGTAATTACACGGGGCAAAATTCCAGACTTTACGATGGATGTTTCAAAACTTCCCAACCAAGTCGCCTTAATTTTCGCTTGATCTGCGATTTCACCTTTATCTAAACTTTGATAAAAGATGTTCTTTAATTGTCATGTCCGAAGAAGCCATATCTAAACATAGACCCATTGTTGTTCCATATCGCTGAAAATCGTTCCAAAATTCAAAAGTTGTTAGGCAAATGTTGCTGGTACGCACTTCATGTGCACAATATTAACAGAAACTGCTTGTTGTTTCTCCAGCGTCCCCTTTAACATATGTGAAGACCAAAGTCGTTGGTTCGTTTTGATCCCACACTTAGATTTTAAGTAACGTATTAGATATTTTACGTATCGTAAGATCATCTTCAAGATTTATGTTAATAAAACAACTAACGCCAGTTCAATCGACCTGAGTGAGAGAAGATGTCGGATTCTCGCTGTTTTTCGTCTTAGGTTTTATTCGGTCGAACTCGTGTTATTCGGTAAGACAAAATAAGAGAAAAACAACCGCAGATCCGAAAAAATTAATCTTTGAAAATACGCTAAAATAAATATATTATAAGGACGTGCCGGAATAAAGTGATACCGCAACAATTGGTATAAACCGACAGACTCGGAATTAATTCAGAAGTTATTCGATATACAAACAGAAAGTTACTATGAAATCAGGACCCATTATATTTAATTAGAATTTATAATATCCAGGAAATTGTATTGATGAATTATACGAGACAATAACTAATTACATTTATGCAAATTAATTGCACGCTTTAAATAAAATAAATTAATTTTTTATATCGTTTTTTTTTTTTTTCGAAAATAATTGGATCTCATTTGCGGCTTAAGAAAAGTGCATATAAATCATAGCCAACCAAACACTGTAATCGATCGGCGATTTAACTCTCGGTCATTAAGTCGGCAAAGAAAAAAAAATAGCTACATGATCCATGAAAATCGTTCAGCCCATCATCATACACGGTGATTCTTTAATTATGAAGAACACATTTTTTTAATTTTTTCCTAATTTTCATTAACAATGGAAGTAATAGGTCTTCCACATATTCTTGATCTTCGCATACTATCAATAAACTTGTAATTGTGATATAATATCTGAGATATAATCTAGTGACGGAAAGCCTTCTTTAATACTTCCAATACTTTACTGCTCAATGCAAGCTCTCTAATCCGCTACATAGCAAATTTCTAAATGCTCTGAGAAGTTTCTTTTCAATTCAAGTGCAAGAAATATGCTACAGATTGTTTACAGAAATTTCAAAAGAAGAGTGCTGACGACTATAAGTTGTTGTTAAGATTGTATAGAAAGGAAACTGCATCAAAGTTGTATCTACCGCAGGAAGTGTTTAAATTTCTGTTTGCTGAAACATATTTAGTATTTAAGTAGTTTCAGCGTTATTTTTTTTTTGTTTGTGAAATTTTCAAGATTAACATTTCAACTTTAATTTTTTTATTGTGCATAAAAATTTTCAAAAGCTGGGATTTTTTTCTGTATCCGCGCAAACTTTATTTTTTCATGCCATAGAAAAAACAATAAGAAAAAGAATTATAATCTCATGTTTGGTAGAATCTCGCTTACCTACCAACTTAGGCAAATATATGAAATCTTGTATTAGCTGTAGCTGAGTTATTGGTCTCCTATATATATATAAGAATTATATCTTGATTCGAAATTCATGAATTTCTATTCAATATTTTGATCAGTTTGAAAATTATTTTTTTTTTTATTATTTCAAAGGATTTTATCACTACGTTTGCAAAACGCAAAACACTTATTATACAACGAAGCTAATATAAGTTTCAGTTTATTATTAAATATTGTAAGAGTTTGAATAGCTTCAACTAACACAGAGGATGGAGAAACAAACATGACCAAGTTGTAGCTCACGTTACTTACGATGAAATATAGATTTGAGAGTTTCTGATACAAACGGGATGACAAAATTAGTATATACCCCCTCTTTCATTGGTAGGTTTAAGAAGTCTTCAGAAAAGAAAATTGCACACAAATTTCTTGGTAAATCTCGCTCATTCTAAACAATGACTGTAGGGTTGCGAAGACGAAGAAGAAGAAGAAGAATAAAATAAGTATAAAAATGTACTTAGAAGTAAAATGCTTTTCAAGCATCGGTACTTGTGATGTTTGAAGAGTACTTGGTGTGTTAGTAAAACCACTTCAAAATATGGCGCGTTTGCTGAAGTATGCAAAATATTCATACGTTGTATGCCCACATGCAAAAAATAAAAAAATTGTATTTCCAGCCATGTATATGCAATGAGTTCTTAAACACATCCACATACATCTCCACATAGCTATAGGTATAAGTATTGTAATGTTGTTTTATAAGTGTAACTGAATATCTAAGAATGCTAGAAGAAAACATGTTCGGAAGAGAGAAAAACAAGAGTGAATTTAACTAAAACTTAAACTCAAGTAGAAATTAGTGAAACCAGAACTTGGGGGGAAAGGTTTTTATTTGCTTTCAGTTTTTTTATACCTCACTTCATTTGTAGCACAGGATATATTAAGTTTAGGCGAATTTAAGTAACACCCAGAACGAACTTTGGGTAGGCTTATCTTTTTAATATTCCAATCGATTCAGAACTTTTTATCAATTCAGTATAAGTTTGTTTGTCCATCTATCTCGTCACGTACTTTTGGATTTTCTAACTTACAAACCAAAATTTTTAAGATATTTTAGCAAATCTTGGTACATTGATTGGTTTTAATCCAAGAATGAAACCACATATTAAAAATGATTTTTATTATTACTCTATATACTCTATATATCGTCTTATGTTGGAGAAGTTCTTATATGAAAAAAGATTTACAATTTCTAAAGTTTCTGTACAAAAATCGATAAGATATTTGAATTGAACTTTCTCTCTTCTTGATAGAAGTTCTCATAAAAAGTAATCCTTTCTATGAGAAAATAGTCTAAGTTTTGCAACTTTATAATGAAAAAGAGTCTACAATAATAGTTTCACAAAAAAATTAACGGGCCAGGTATGTCTTTTCTATCGAAATCCTATCTCACACATAATAATGGCTCCCGTTAAAAGTAAACGTAAACGTCCATGGAAAGTATTACTCTACATGGAAACAAAGTATAATTTTGGCAACTTGATCAAGAAAATATATATGAAGGAATGTATTAAACGAAGTGACGCAAGGTATTTAGATGGTCGATCTCGCCAGAATATAACGTTTTTCCTTGTTTTTTTATTCATCCTTTTAAAAAAGGGGTCAATAATTTTTGTTATAGTCTTTGATTAAATAAAATTTTAATGCCTATCCAAGCACATTTATGTTAAAATTTATTTTGTGCTCAGCATTTGAATTTTAATAGGCAGCAAAGTTGCTGCAATTCTTATTGGCCAACTTATCTTGACATTTCATCACATTTCATTTAAAAAACTAACTAACATTGTTTATTAAGAATTAAAATCTAGTTAGTTTATATATAAATATGCATGTATTTACTTATGAACACATTTTTTCGTTTTATTTTATTTATTAAACCTATTAAAACATAAAATGCAAAACAAGTTGAATGGTAAAAATATTATCAAAAAAAAAAGAAACAACTTTAAGCATTCACAGTAACTGCATAAACACTCCTCTTATCATTCAAGACGTTTTCGAAAACTTGAAAGTTTTTCTTGACTTTGTTTTCTTCTTATATTTATTTAAATATTTTAGACAGAAACACATTTATACGTAATAATCTAAACTTGACACTCTTTAATTCAAATTATTCTAAAAATTTGATAATAAAAAATTAACGTCTTACACAGAGCTATAATAGAAAATGTGTTTCAGTTCAATTTAATAATGTTGACGGAAGATCACACAACAGATCAAATAGAAAAAGATTTACTTACCATGCAATTACTATAGAAGAATATAAATTGTTTTAACGAGAAACAAACAAACGAAGGGGGAGACCAGATATGTTGCAATTTTTTATATTAGAATCTAATAGTATGACTATACAAATAAAAGAGAAAAAAGAGAAGAATGAAAATGAACAAAGTGGAGAGAAGCAGAAAACAAGAGAAATAAGAAGAGGTCGATAGTAAAGGGATAATATAAAAAAGAAAACAAAATGGCTATGGGAGACAGAAAGAGAGATGAATAAAATGCAAAAAATGACAAAAAAGGAAGACACTTACGATGAATAAGGAGATTACAGTAAGAGATGGAAAATGTAGGAAAATGTTGGTATAGATCGTAGAAGATAAAGAAGAAAAATACAGAAAGAAGCAATAAAGTATCCAACGAAACAAATAAAGGGGAGAGAGCCGGGCGACACCAGATATGATTGAAAAGAAAAAAATAGAAAGGACTAGAGTGAGACAGAGAGAGACAACAGTAAAGGAGTGAAAGTAAGTACGGCTTAGTGAAAATTATAATTTATAGTTCAATCTAGAAGAGACATTTTAGGCGGAACTTTCACATAAAAAACGTAATTTCCTTTGTGTACTTCTACGGAAATTATTTTTGTGTTTAATTTGAAACTATGAAAACATATCGATTTATTAAAATTTACCATCAAGTATTAAAAAAGATCATATAAATGATTGGAAATGAATTCAATTTTTTAAGAAAATTATAGCAGCGTTAGGTGAGTTAATAGCAATTTAAGTGAACTGTATATGCAGTTGCAACCAGTTGAAGGAGAATTTTGGGAATAAATTGTAAGAAGTTTGACAAAAAAAAAGGAGAACGCCCCAGACATATCTTGAAAACTGACTTTTTCTATTTATCCACCATCTTACTATAAATGCATTAAGTTTGTTAAATGTTTCTAATCGTGTATTTGAGTGGCTTCAATGATTTCATTAAATTATTTCCGAATCGATTTAAGCCTGTCTGTCCATCTGTCCGACTAATGTGTGTACATGTACTTTTGCGGTCAACGTATACGCCAAAATGTTTTCGATATACTGACGTAGCTTATGATTTTAGCGTATGATTTTAAATTGCAAATTTAAAGGTGTAGAAATACTAAAACTTAAAAATTTTAAGAATAAAAATTAAAATTTTAATAAATTTTATAAAAAATTTTAAAACTTATAAGAGTACTTATAATTATAGCTTTGAAAGCTATTAGTTTATTTAACTTAAAGTTTTATTAAATAAACTAATAGAAATTAAAATAAATAGAAACATGAGTAAATCAAGAATAATCCAATAGATGTAAAAAAAGAACAGAATAGTAAAATAATTATTTTAGATTTTGTAAAAAAAGAAAAATTTATTCAATTAATTTCATAATAATTAAGTATAAAAGCAGAATAAGATAATCGTAAGTAGAAATAAAGGGTAATTAGAGTTGTTAATATTAGAATAAATAAAATTAATAATTGATTGTTTAAAATTATTAATTGAATTACTAATCATTTGGGAAAAAATGAAATTAGGCCCTTAATACTAAATTGACACAAAAATTAACGGTATTACATGTATGTGGATCGCGAATTTTGAAGTCTAACACATATACGGGTTCTCATAAAAAGTAACTCCTTACGTAGCAACAAAGTCTAACTTTGAGCACTTTATGGCAGAAATAGTTGAAGAATAAGATCTTTGACAGAAAAATTAATTTTGATGAATCTGAATCAGTTCATACTTCAGGCCACCTTCACATTGAAAGCATGTCTCAACATTGAAACAAAGTATAATTTTTAATAATTTATCATGAAAGTAAATGAAAAATTGCATTAACAAATGTGGCCTAGAGCATTTAATGGTCCTCCTTGCCCAATTACAATGTTTTTACTTGTTATTATTATAGTGAACAATCAATCAAAATCAGTTTGGACAAAAGTTTTTTCTTATTAAAATCTCTTCTTTGCAAATAATTGAATATTTGCAAGTCTAGCTTTGATTCCAATGATTGAATGGCGAAGAAATAGAAGAGGTTTTACCCTATTAATTAATATTCTACATAAGATTTCCATTGCAGAATGAAATGTTCACACCCTTTCAGATTTAAAAATTAATTAATAATACTTTGTTTAAGTATTCAGTTTTTACAAGATTTTTGATTTAATACTAATATCTTATCTTATATATCTTAATAATTATCATTAGACACTTGTAATATTCATATATCAAAGATTCCAGGCTCTCTCTCATTAATAATATCAGTTTAAAGAGTTTTTTTTTTCCTTTTTTCGAATAAGATAATTTTCATTATCGTTTTCTTTATCATAAAAGCAATTTACAAAAGGTTTTCTTTCTTTTTCAGCGTATTGTGTAAAAAGGATACGAAGCAGTTACATCATTATCCGTTGCAGCTTTTAAATAAGATTCAAGAATTTATTTTTACATTACATTATATTGAACATAAATATTGAAATCAATTAACACTGCCCTGTTCTTAAGCGACATTTTCAATATTTTTTAATCTGATCTAAAAATCTTATCTATTTTAACAACATGTAGATATTACTCTAAATTGCTACCAATACTCATATATCAAAAACCGAAAGCCGTAATTAAGGAAATATTTCATTTTCATGTATAGATTTGCGTTTTATAAAGAAGGGAAAACAGCAAGAAAAATATAAATATATGTATGTATATATATATACTATGAGAAAAAGAAAATTCCATCATCATTATCAGTAGCGGTGTGTGAGAGCAAGAGCACTCTATGTTTTCATTAAAAATCAATTAAGTCACATTGTACGTGTTAAATGGCCACGAGCAATTTTATATACCGCTGTACACATTGCATGATCATAATTATACAGTAGCACATAGCTATCAATTTTTAATATATTATTTATGTGTATGCACGCGGCTGCAGTATAAAAACAAAGGAACAAAACACACCCTGGAAATGTTTTCTTCACAAATTCGTAGGCCATTCAAATGATCTCAGTTTTAAGCCCCAACCGAAGTAAACAAGTACGTAATCTAAACGGACATTTGGCCTTGAAAATTGTTGAAAGTTGAGAAAAATGTTGAAGTTTTTACACAATTTAAAAAAAAAATGAAAAGTCGTTTTTAAAAACAAACTGTTTTGAAGCAGCGTAATATTTAAAATAATTAAAGATTCAGCCAAATAATCTTCTCTACTGCTGTTCTTTTCCATCTGTCTCCCTTCTAACGTTAGACTGCTAGCGTACTAGCAAAAAAGAAAAAAGTTTAGATGAGAACGCATTCTTAGTCGATGAAGAAAAGCGATGTTATCCACTTTCACACGTCAAAAATATTTAGCTTGTCTAGGGCCGTTATTGATCTATAAATCGATTAAAATATCCAGTAGATCTAAAAGTACATAGCGTAACTGGGCCTGATTAGCACTCAAACGAACAAGCAATAAATAAACATTTATTATTTGTAACGTACAACAGGGTATCGATTTAAGAGTTCATATAAATATTTTCAAGAATCATCTTTTAGGCCTAGGATTGTGATCGCCCAATTGCCAATCCATTTGCAAAATGCTTTGCGAAATTTGTTGTCATTATACTCATCAAAGATGGACCTCAACTTAAACAAAATTTTTCTACAAGTAGTATTGAACACATTTTTTAAACCAAGCGCTTTTTCCAAGTTTCTTTAACTTCTCTTTGGAGAGCTAGATATAAGGTAGATATAAGATTAAATTAAAATATTGGTCTATAAATGAATAATTACAGTGCTATCCAAGAACGAATCTCTGATGACAGACCTAATTGTAAGCGTAACTGCAGATGCAAAACACATATTTTCAATCTTGATCCGTTGACTTAAACTATGAGTTAGTGACCAGAGTTCTATATAAACTTTTGCCGGTTGTTCAAGTTCTCACATCAGCATGAAAGTCGGATAATCAAATTTAAATCGATTGAATATCAAAACGTTTACTAATATACATCTTATCAACACCCGATATATCCTGCGGGATCTCTGATTTGTAACAGGCAGACAAGAAACGTAACATACAACTATCTTTTCACCGTTATATTTTTGCGGTGAAACTTGCTTTGAATTTTCAGAGGACCTACAAACATATTTATACTGAGCTTCAGTACTCAAACCCTACTTGTGGTCATCTAATAAGAATTTATATAATAATTTTCAGCTCTCTATCCCAAATTTTGCGACAATGAGACGAACTAATCTAAACCTACTTAGAGAAATATTTATATTCCTTTATATGTTTAAGAAATATTTTCAACGGTTATGACAATATTATTATAGTTATGTTTTTATATGTAGAACATGGTAACTGAGTCAGCCAAGATTACTTTTGAATTAGAACTTATTATTATCGTATAATATATCTGTAGCAAATTTCAAACGGATACTTACTTACGAAACGTTTTTAAATGTCCACTTATTTCTAGATTTTAATATATTAAAATCTTTAAAATAAAAAAAAACCATTGCCAAGTGATATCATTGTTTTTTATGAGAATCTCTTCCTGTCACTCCATCATGTATGTATTACGCAAACGCAAACGCTTCACGCCTTCGGCCAATACAAAAGCAGTCAATTCCTACACTTTTTTTTGTACTGAAATATGTTTTATTAACAAAAGCAAAAAAAAACATTTATTTTTAGTTAAGAGATGCTTTGAATCCCTTAGAAAATGCGGAGAGAGAGCAAAATTCATTAGATGAAAAAGAATTTTCTTTAGAATTAGAGATTTTTCCGTAAATGCTACGAAAAACGCACTTGTGCAAAATCAACCCTTGTTGAGAACTTATTGCTTAATCTCTTGCCTGATGATTTCTAACTTTTCTAATCTATTAACAAATGTCCTTAGAAACCGTTTATTTAAAGGCATTTCGAAAGGAAAACGCACTACTACAGCCTCATTACGAAGACTTTTGAATTAAAATTCTAATATATATTCCTATAAATTGCAAAGTCAAGTGCACCGTTGATAGGAAACGAAATTTTTCGGCGGAACAATTTCTCTCGTGTTGGCTCTTTAATGCTTTGACTCACCCAATATGTATAAGTTTTAAAGGTAAACATTATGATCATATCATCTGAGGTGGTCGTGTCAAAATTCTCGTTAAAAGGACTTTTATAATACCGATTTAAGTCTGTCGCTATGTCGGTCATTTGATGGACTTTAAGAGTCAATGTACAAATCGCAATTTTTCAGATATTTTCACGAAATTTTTTGATACAAAGACGATCATACTCCATGCGTTATACTTTCACATAAAAATTAAATTACTTATATTTTTTATATAGTCTATTAAGCTTCCTTATGGATGTTGCAAACATTTTGAAATTGAATATACCCTCAAACTGATGTGGTGTGGTGGGCATAAAAAATTTAAATTGCTCGCTTATAGTGTTTTTGTATTTATTTCAATTTTAAAAAAGCTCTTATTTGATGTGCTCACATACCTTTTTTATTACTGTCTAACTGCCTACATATTTTGTCTACATATGTTTCAACAAAAAGACACAGAAAAAGACTGAGGGATCCTGTCAATTATAGAAGCACACAGCACAGTTTGCCGTAACTGAAGCAAGCTTTTTACCCACGTAAACATAAATAAACTTCCTTAATACATTTAACAGTAAGCACAAATTTGGAACTTTTAAGGGTTGCTTATGGTTCTTACGCCATCTAACGTCAAATTCCTTTGACTAAAAATTTTATACAGCAACCCCTAAGAGTAACTTATCACAATTTATTAATGATGGTGATTGGCGTAGTTGACGGTTGGCGTATTTATAAGAAAATCCTTTTAAATTTTCATGAATACAAAAGCATTTTTAATAATACAAAAAATTGAATAAGAATATATGACAATAGACAAAATGAAGAGCTAGTGCGGATGCTTGAATTATATTTTGAGTTTACTAAGTTGTTATCTTCTGCTTCAAGTTTATTTGTTAAGAAGCTGATATAAAAAACTTTGTTACAGGTGTTTCTACAATAAATATTAGACGTTGGATCCCAGATTTCTCAAATTCGCTATTATTGCTAAACAAATGTTAGAAAATAATTCAAAAACTGACATCAAAATAAATGCGTGCATAAAACCTTTCCGTATATATGTAACCTTAAGTTTGTTTTTTTTTTCTTTTCTTAATTTTTGCAATTAAGGGACCTTTCTGATAAAAAAGAATCCCGTCTCGTTTTTATTTTCGTATTGGAAACATATGATTAACTATTGGACCTAAATGTGACACGTTATATATTATTCCATTCACAGTTTAAAAGATTCTGTAAGGCTTCAAACTTTTCAATGCACTTCTTTTGAACTGCATCAATATTTTAAATCCTTTAGTTTATTACAAATTAATTAGTTTCCGACACCTGTTCATTTAGTTCTAAGACTTACTGACCCGATGTATTGCATTCATTTAATTTACTCGTTTTTTAATACTTAAGATATTAAAAAAAGAATGAGTCTAAAATCAGGTTTGACAATTAATGTAATTCAGCCATAAATCTTTTTGCTGTATGTAGAAAACTGAAGAAAAAAAATAACAAGAAGGATAACAATATTATTAATCAATAATTTAGAGGTTTTACCGCTTAGCCATATAAAATTTATGAAGTGAAGCAAAGGTTCACGCGATAACCAACGAAAAACCTTTAGAATTATCCAAGCAGTGAGAGTTGAAAATTCACTCGAAGTAATCAATAAGGTTTAGTTATATTGATAGGAGTAAGAAACAAACTAATAATTTCAATATAACTTTTTCTTCCCCAATAGTTATTACAAGAATTTCTTTACTAATAATGAGGAAAATCGTTACAACTTTTTCTCTGTAAATCGATGATACTAAATTATTGCGCGTTATTTAATATGCTGCACAATTAATTGAAAACTGCTGTCTTCATTACACATACTATCGAGTAACGGGCGATTTTTCGTATTCGAAGCTTTTTGTAGCGAAATATATATATATGAATATGAGAGACGTATTAAAGGAATCCGCGAAGTGGTAAATCATTTGGACCGTTCTGATCGATATTCAATAATTTGGAAAATCAATAACAAGAAACAATTGAGCGAAAATTATTGTTATTAACTCAAGACTCAAGAGGTGAAATTTAACTCTCACTGGTATTTTGAACGCGAAACATTTAACCATATTTATCGTTTCTTAAAGAGTTCATTACTGTTCACTATTGAATCAAGAATTCTCATTCAAACACACCATTTATCGAACATTTTATATAGTATACACAATTCCGTTTCACATTTTTCTGTTCCCTATAAACTTAAATTACAATTTCGAAAAAGTCACTTTAAATCAAGTAAAGCATATAAAAAAAAATCGCTAAAGGTTAGCCAATAAAAAACGAATGAAGAGCTAAATTAAACGATGGTATTTTTATTACCAGCAATATAGCCTACTTTAAAGCGTCAAAAAAATGTATTTTTCTTTAATAATTTCGGAAATTTTCTACACAGAATCTATAATCCATTATTATCCTATTTACTTATTTGTTTATGTGTGTACGTATATAAGGCAAAGACTTCGAAGGCGTTTGATTTCATTATTGCATCTTAGGTAAGATTAACGTGAATCAATAGGTGAACCAGTGTACACCTGAGACTATAATAAATACCGTTCGTGACTGCAGTGATTTCTTAATGTCTGTGTATGTGTGTGTGTTCATTTTTGGTGTTTGTTGGTTTATTTATTTATTTAGTTATTGTTTTTTTTATTTATTTATTTTTTATTTTATTTTTATTATTATTATTACGATCGAAGGTGTTTTTTGCAGCTATACAATATCGCCTTTAAATATTAGTTGCGGCCACTCGAACGCAACCTCAGTGACTTTCAATTAATCAATATATGCATTGACCGTACCATCCTCTCTCCACTTTTATTGAAAACGTCTGCTAGCAATATATATATATATATATATTTTCACAATAAATACAGTAACGGCTGAAATTATGGCAAAAATTAAAAAAGAAAAAGAAAAAAAAAGAAAAACAAATCTTGACTCAATTATGGCTTAACTGCATACAGCAGCTGTTTGGGTTGCTAAGCTCTATAAGTCTTTATCGTTTGACGCTTAAGAGTTTAAGAAGAAGAAGAAGAAGAGGACGGAAAAAAGAGGAAGAAGAAGCAGGAACATAAGTAACAGTGGTTGCTGCTGCCGTTAGTCTCAAACGAGCCGAGTTGATTAGACTTTGAAATTGCAACAACCGCTGTTTGAGCTTTTTGTCGTGGGAAAATATGCAATTTTTGTTAAAGAAAACTTGGCTTTTTGGTTTGCCTGACTAACTGCATACATGTACATAGGCACAAACATGTATATATATATATATATATATATATATATATATATATATGTATACAGACGTGTGTATGTGTATTTGGCTCAAATTGTAACGAAATACATAAACGTATAAACAAAACAACGCCTGTTTGTTTTATTAATCAGAAAAATAAATAAAATGAAGCCTTGTTTCTTTTTCTTCGATTTTTACTCTATTGCTCTTACAATGAATAGATCTCCCTCTGTAGGTTGTTTAGTTTATCTGTGATAAACAAAAACAACAACGAAAAAACAAAATAACGGCAACAACAAATGAGTACAGCTATGATGGCTTTTTGTAATAAAAGACGATTGAAGTAAAAGAAAAAAAATGTATATATATGTATATATATTTATATGTGTATAAATAACATAAATGCAAATAAATAATTAATGTTTCATCATAATCGAAGACACCTTTGTTGTGTTTTTATAATCTTACATTATTTTCAATGCAATCCCAATGGTGCAAATTGCATTTCCATTGCTTGTAAACAGTAATAGTGATACAGCAATAGCAACTGCGAAGGCACTAGCAATAACAACAACAAGTGTCAGGCTATTCATGGATTTCTATTTGTAATAATTGTACGCTTGCAGCAAATGCAAATGTTTCAACTTTTTTTTTTTTTTGTTTTTTTTAATATCATTTTTGTGAGATTTTAAGAATCAAATTCTGGGTGTGTGTGTAATGTGTTGTCGTTTTTATTTTTTCGCTATTTCCATTTTTTATATGTTTCTTTTTTCATTCATTCCAAGTGTTGCAATGATATATTAAAACGCCACTTGTTGTTGAGTTATGTATATGGCAGACTAACATTTGCGATTGTTAATGCACATCTCAGATAACTGTTAGATGTGAGGTCAGGTATGCTGTATGTTTAGACAGTTTTATAATTGCAACGAATTTATAATATTCAGAAAAAAAAGATATTTTAAAACACCACTTAACCTATCCCAATATTATGTAAACATATTTCGTCTAATTCTTTTTTTTTTCTTTTTTTTATTATATGACAATGATGGATTTAGAAATATGCGCTTTGGGGGGCGAATTGTGGATCACTTCATCAACTTATGCAATCGTTCTACTTAATCAAGAATTTGTGCAATTGCCTAGGGTAGTTTGGAATAGATCGTATCGTATTGCCTACTTACCGTTGACTTTCGCGATTTTTAGCAATAAAAACATACCAACTGTAAACGGGAATGTTTCACATCCTTTAAGCATAGTTCAGAAGTAATAAACATTTTTCAATCGCATGTTTTGCATGAATTGATGTTCTTTTACATTCATGCCAAAGCCAAATAATCCATTTTATTATTTTTTTAATTATCAGATCCTTTGATTCGCGCGTCAATTGTATTCATAAAAAATCCAAATATTTATCATCGCAATCAATCATTTTTTATGAGACCACCCGTTTTGATATAAGTGATTGTTTATGCTTGCACGAAAGACACATTAAATGCTATGTGTTGATGCATTAAAAAGTTACGAATAAAGTGAGTCTCAAATGGAGCAAAACTAATAATAAAAATAAAACAATTAAACACAAAAGCATACACAGCTAGTTTGTATAGAATACTTGTTTAAAAAGTGAAGGAAATATCTATCCATTTTATACCGTCTTCTTCTTCCTCCATTCTATACCTTCTTCTTCTTCTTCTCTTATATCATTTGAAGGAATTTTTCAGATAATTACTCAAACTAAACAGTAACTACTCACTCTGACAGTAGCTGCTTACTCTGACCTGTTTGCATGCAATTTTTGATTCCATTTTATAATTCGATTTTATTAAGGATAATTATAAGTACACAACTTGAACTTCCGAACTAAAAAGTTTGTAAGTTTTAGTACAGAATTAAGGAAGAATAGGTAACTGTCAGCTCCTTCGTAATTGTTAGCAGTTACGTAGATCGATTCTGCAGGTTTGCAAACTTGACCTGATAAGTGACTTAAAAAAGGAAAAATTAAAATCAATTTTTATTTTATGTCTGTAATCGAAATTTCACAGAAAAACGGAGGAAAAGACATTGCATTGACCCATATACCAAGGGTAAATAGATCTTCCATTCCCTATAGAAGAGATAAACTTCTCACCATTTGTTTAGAGACAAAATTCTTAAATTAGAAATTTCCTCAGAAGTCGGATTTTTATACACAAAGAGAAGAATTTCGTTATTGTCCATCACATAATTTATAGAACTTTCAATAAACATTTTTATGGACTAAAATCCTTAAAAATAAAATCATTCCACAGTTTCTAAAATCAAATCATCTTAGAGACTTTTATCGAATGAAGATCACAAGGTGTTGAAAACCAAGACGACAGATCAACGTCCATCAAAATCAGCACCTAAATCAAGCTAAATGATTAATTTAATAGATAAACATACCTTTGTAATTTAAATCCTTTTCTTTTGCAAATAGTAGCTCAAACAGTTCATAAAACGGAATTATTATTCTCCTCGCGAAGTCGAACTAAATAATGAATTGAACTAATATGCATTTCATATAATGCAATAGAAAACGAATTAAAAGAACTCCTGTCTCTTCATAGGATGCATTATTCATCACGGCACAAATTTTTGCCTATTTATATCTTAGAAATTTATGTCAATTAATTTCTAGACGATTAAAAGAAAAACCCGCATGTTCATGTTACCGACGCTTCTTAGATTTGTCTTCTCTAGTCCACTAGTCCTTCTTTTCATTCTCAGGATTAAGTAGATGTTGTCGACTGTAATAAGTAGTGAAAAAAATATTAAAAGTATTTGAAATGCGACGAAACGCTCTTTATCCCATACTTGTTATTGGCCGAGTTTCGTTTTTACATTTGGTAAAGATTAAATTCCTCACAAAATATAATTTCGAACTTTTTTTATTTAAATCACTTTCCATTAATTAAAAAATTAATTTTAAAATATCAAATTTTGTAGTAAGTATACGCTTTTATTTGTTATATATTCATAAATCTATTTATTGATGATTTTTATTACTTTATTTATAATATTGTTACGAAAATCACAAACTAGTAAAATGCAACTATAACAAATTTGATAAATCTAAGGGGTGGAAATTCCTTTGAATGTAATACCTACGACGGTCATAAAAAGACATATTAGCAGCTGGCAAAGAGTAGCAAAGAATTTCCGCGAAAGGGATTAATGAAACTACGAATTCATGTTAAAAGCAGAAGGTATGCAGAGTTTGTGATATTCGTAGGGTTTATAAGCAGAGCATTTTGCTTAGAACAACTCAGTCGATTAAAAATATTAGAAGAGTAAGCAATTGTTGAAGAAAGAATTTGTAATAAATTGTAAAATAATTGAGTTTGTAAATATTACTTCGTAAATAAAGAAAATTGTACATAACCAAAATTCAAGCTTTTCGCGATTCAGAGATACGAACTGGGCCGTAAAAGTAAAAAACCAAAGAGGCAATTTTCGTAACAATATATTAATTGAAAAAAAAAAAAATATTGATCGAAATCCTCCAGGAATTAAAGCAGCCGGGAATGCAAAAAACATTTTAAATCTTTACGCTAAGCGAATTGGAGTAAGTTGTAAACGTTGGCTGTCATTATTCCATTAAAAGAGTAATTGTTTTCAAAATATTTCTCGATCAAATCGGGAAAAATGGATTGAAAACTAGATACTGGAATAAACTTCATTTTTATTTGACATCGGTGTCGAGTCACTTCGTAAAACCCAATGGTTCTGTTCAACGCCAACATTGTCTATGCAAGCAATGTAGGTTTCCTCTATTCACTCCATAGCGTCCATCCGAAATAAAGACTCCAAGGAAAATTATCGGTGTTAATAACATTTAAAAATCTCGGAATGTTTGAAAACTTTACATAAAATATTCTTAATTGCACAAAAAAAATATGTAGGGAGAAAAATGTTTTTAAAAATACATTAAAAAAAAAAGATTTCTTCATAAGTTTTAAAAGAATATATGTTTTTTTTTCTTAGGAAGCCTTAAGACTTTTTCCATGAAAGTAATGAAATCACTTTATCATTTAAATTGAACTTGATTGAAGCAAAGTACTTGTCCCATAGCAACGGATAGAATAAATGAGGTTTCTAAACTACCCGCCGAATTGATGCACACGAAAGGTGGATTATGACAACCTCCTTTACGCTCAACTGCAACTTTGATTTTTATTAATAATAAAATGTTCATGAATGTATATAACATTCGACGACCTATAGAGGTCAACCAATTTTACTTTGAGTTCTTGAAACAGTTTGCTCATACAAAGGAGAGAGTTGTATCAAGCGACGAAGTTTCTGGTCTCATTTATGACATTTTTCATGTGTATTTTACGTTAATTGGTCGATGAAAGCTTTGCTATTTTTAAACTACAATGCCAATGAGTTTAATTTGTCATATGTCATCGCGTACGGAGTTAACTATACATTGTGGTTTTTATATAGATAAGACGGTCAATGCTCCGAACGAGTGACAGAGCGAAACCCCTACAAATAATTAATTTTTATATACATCTTTTCGCTTCTTCTTCTTCTTCTTGTTCTTTTTGTCCAACACCATGACATAATGAAGTATATGGTAACGACTGTTTCAATTGTTTTTTTTTTAAGTGAATATAAGACACGAAGCCGTTGAATTGAGGAACTGACGTCAAACTATTGACAGAAACTGTGTTAGGTAATAGTTCATTGTTCTCTGAAAAAGCTCTCTATTTAGCAGGAAGAAGGTCAGAAATGTCTATTGAAATCAATTTCTGTAATTGCTTTACCATCGATCATATCAATTCCATCTTAGTCGCATCTATTGTTTGAATTTGGAAGGTATACATATTAAGATGAAACGATTACTTTTACAAATAAACTTTTAATTGAAGTCCGAAAGCCAGATTGGAGCAACCATATTATTGTAATAATTACTTAACATATTAATGTATTTTTGGCTACAGATTGCGCCCTAGGCAAGGTATCGTTAGAAAGTTCACTGTTTAACGGAAATGTGAAAATTGCTTCATCAAGTCGACCGATATATTTAAGAAAATTTACTCTACTAGTAAAAAAGGATTTTTTTCAAAAGATTTTTTTTAAAATTTTTTTTTTTAGTTTTAACAAACTATTGAACTGACGCGACCTTTTTCACAAAACTTATTCTGAATTTTATAAAATTCATTTCTCTTATGAGAAAATATTTTTCTATTTTATTTAGTTACATTAAGCGTACATGTGCTGCTCATAAGTCTCAAGTTCTTCCTTAATAGTTTTAGTCAAAGCTTGGGGTCAATAATTTTTGATTAACCTCATGTTTTACACACTTACAGCTTTAAGGAATGTGGCGCGCGGTTTTTTGGTTAAGATATAGCAAGACATTATGTACAACAATATAGCGAACAGGTCAGGCATGAACTGTCAATACATTTGGCATTGGAATGCTTTAACAGATTTTTGAAAGAAAAAAATCTAAACACAAATCATAGATAAAAAGAAGAAACGAAAAGAAAACAACACTAAATAAATAATTCGCATAATAAATTGCATTAGCGTTTTTTTAACAACAACAACAACAATAACAAGCTTAACGATACACCGATTTCCTAAAACCATAAGAACACAAACAAAAACATGCCCATGAAGCAACACCATAAATAGCTTTGGGATGAACCCATTATCATCAGTATGGAGCGATGATGGAGAGAAAAAAAAACCAGAAACCAAGATTATCACAAACACACTCTAACACAGTACTACCGTGATCATCATTATCATTATTATCATCATCATCATTATTATTATTATCGTTATTATATCGTTGCCATGATTTGATGATGCTTAAGGTAGAAGTTGGACGTTGGGTTTCTATGATTTAAACTAAAAAGCTAAAAAGAAGAAGAGGATGAGGAAAATATAATAGCAAGTGAAAAATGGCAATAAATTCAAACGGTTCAACTTGACTAGTTAAACGGCCAAAGATTAGATCTGCCAGCTATACTGATAAATTGGTTGCATTTCATGCTTTACGATTAAACAAAAAACGGACAAAAAAAGAATTATCAAAAGATTTCCTTTTTGCCACACAACTAGAGATGAGGAAGAAAACAATTTATAGAAAAAAAAATCTACCGCCCGCCTTATTAAGTTAATCTTTGACATTAGCTGAAAAGCTTTGATTTGAAAATTATTGCTTTGGCAAATGAAGTATTTATGGCTTTGTTTACAACACAATGTCCGCTTCACGTCACTCATTTTGCTCTTTTTCTTCTTCTCTTCTTCTTTTTTGCTGTGGTTTTTTAAATTTTTAAACTTAACCAACTCTACCGCACGCTTAGTTTTGATTAATTTAATCAATTGCTGATGGTAATGAAAAATCAAATGTGTAAAAAAATATGCGGAACCGTTACAGGTAAAAAAATCGAAGTAATTTTGTCGCTTTGAAAGTAAATCCACCCCATCGTTAACTAATACAATTATACCGGGTCTTGGTCCCATGTCTCGTTTAACTTTGTAGGTCGTTCGTTAAAGAAAGGACAACAATAATCTTCCAATGAATATTCTTTTTTATTCACGCATTTGTTGTATAATGATAAAAAAAAATTGATTTCTTTCGAAACCAATCGCTAGGCGAAGAGTTTCTTGCAGAAAATAACTGCAAACTATTCACAAACGAATATAAAGGATATGCTCATCTTTTTAGCTAATTTTCTAGAGCTCGTGCGACTTTTCTGAATCACAGATTCTTGACGTTCTCGATGGTTTTGCCGCTCGTAGAAATTGCAGTTCGATGAAAACGAGAGAAATCAATGATTATTTTTCAAGCTGGTGTAAAAACTTAGAGAAAAATTAGAATGTAAATGAAAAACGAGAGAGAAAAGAAAGAAGAGATGCAAGAAGAAGAGAGAAACTTAAAAAATGTCAATTGTATTTCACTAATAGTTTAAAAAATAATGTAAGCTCCAAGAAGATAAGCATTCGATCGAAAGTAAATAAGAGGTTATGTAGAATTTCGGATTGTTTTTTTTTTTTTTAAACAAAGTGGCGTATGTCTTTGATTTTTCTTCAATGAAGTCAGGGAAGTGAGGAAAAAAACATTTTTAGTTTTCTAGTATCTTCTACTAGACAAGCTAAGTAACAACATAATAAATCACCTCATTAGCTCTATCATTTAATAATACAATGAATACCGTATTCTTTACGATTATAAGAATTGGCATTAGTTGCTTTAAGGATTCAGATCCATGTTTCACTCTGTCTGCAATCTTCTGCATGTCTGTCTATCAGTTTGCTGCTATAGGAAATCAATTTACTGTAAGCTTGTACGAGTTCCCTCTGAATTACATTAAGAAGGATTTTTAACGGTGTAACGTTTAAATAAATGTCAGAGTAAGGCAAACTTTTTTTAAAAAATTGAGTAAAGTTGTATTGATTTAAATATTTTTTTCTCTTTCTTCAGATTTATTTGTCGTTTATAATCAAAAAATTTACCTCTTTATTATTATCTCATACTTCTCATACTTACTTCGACTGTGCCGAATCTTTTATACTCACCACTTTTGTCTTAAAAAGTGGGGAAAAAAACTAATTTTTAATGGGTAGGCGTGGCGGGTTTTTCTATTTTTATGAAATCCCGTGAAAGTTTTCATTTTGCAGTCTATGAGTATTGAGCAAAACATCGAGAAAACGGACGTGTTTCCTGCCTTATTTTAAACTGTAGCTTATTTTATAGAGTAGGCGTGGCCTGCGATCGATTTGACCCATTTTCAATAGCATCGTATGTGAAAGAACTTCCAATATTTCTGCCAAATTTGAAGTCGATATCTTCATTTTTGCAGCCAGGAGAATGTTTGCCACAAACATTACACAGATACGCAAACATGCAGATGGACGGATGAATATGTTTAGGTGGATTCCAAATTTGATACTAATCAAAAATGTATACATTTTGTGTAATTTCTGAAGCATCGTTCTTATTGCTAGACAAGTTTTTGCAAAAGACTAAATTTCAATATTCTATCATATCGTAAGGGCGTGACCGATCCTTTCCACTTCTGCACATACACCACAGGATAATTAGCGTAATATTTCTGGAAATTTTTATGTATACTGATGTGGTTTATGAGTAATGAGCAAAAACCCCCAACATTTTTTTTGCTTTTGGAAACAGATGTGTTATTAGTCTACGGTATACTGTGGGTGTGTCTTTTGATCGATTTGGTCCATCTCCAATATCAACCTACGTGCAAGAACTTGCAATCCAAACTTGAAAGTTTCCGTCAGGAGAAGGTTTACCATAAATATTACACAGACGGGCAGACAGACATGCTTAAATCGATTCTAAATTTGATGCTGATCAAGAATGTATATATTTTATGGGGTCTCCGAAGTTTTCTTCTCGACATTACAAACAAAATGACAAAATGAATATACCCCCCATCTTCGGTGGTTGGTATGGAAAGTATAAGAAAAAAACAAAAAAAAAACTAGAATTATCCCACACATCCGCTCTGTTATAGAAATCAATTCATTTGGTCAAAATATTTGGCAACTATCATACATCACTTCGTTTTACATGTTCAGGTGGAATTTTTTTACTTTTTATTTTTTTTTTTACAATGTTTTGCTGCGTACCTAATGGCTTTAAGCGAATGGCAGTTATTCACTTACACACTCTTGCTACATATATAGCCGATTGTAGCAGCGCATGTTTGATGTGTACCGTCCAATATAAAAGCTTTCCGTTTCATTTTTTTTTCTTTTAAGATCGTTAAAATTTGATATATTTCTCAATTTTAGAGCCGCTTAGCTCTTAAATTCAATTCAATTGTCGTTTTAACCCAAACAAGCAAACGACTGCAACTGACGAACAGCATACGAACGGACGGACTGACTGACAAACGATTGATTTTGACTGGCAACCGTTTGTTGTAAAACTCTGATAAAGTTATGAACATTTGTTAAATTGATTTCCATGCCATGGGTTTTTTTTTATTTTTCGCTATGCCACATCATATTGTTTGCCTGCTGGAAAGGCAAGATTCGAAGAGAACGCGAGTGAAGTAGTGAAGAAAAACTACATTTCTGTCCCTTGCGGTTATTTTAAATTGTTTTAATATTGCAGAACAGAAAAATAAAATGAAATAAATGTTAAATTTCATGAAAAAAACGGGAACCTATTTATATACCCCCAACGTGCCTGCATACATATACATATATATATATATATATACTAGATATATACTCTTACTCTTACAATAAGAGGGAAATGTTTTTGTGATGAAAACCTGAGATATTATGTTAGTTGTTGTGGCATTCGATATGGTTATAAAACAAACGATATATCGTTGGCTATTATATACGGTTTGCTTTATTTTCATGTTTTCTTGATTTTTTTTTTTGCTTTATTTTCTTTTTTAAATGCAAATGAGAAATAGAGACTTGATATAAACAAAAACAAAAATGATAAAAAAGATCGAAAATATTAATGGGTTTCCATATTAATAGTCATATAGATGTGTGTTTTTTTAGTTACTTAAGTAGGTTACAGAGGAAAAAGGAAATGAGGAAAACACTAAACGGTTTCATGGTGTTTTCCTTCTCATTCTCAAAAATCATAACGATATTGATATTAACGTTGAACATCATGTTTTTGACACCTGCAACATGGCTGCCATTGCCAATGGTGGCCAAAAACATAAGTTTTAATTAACTCATAAAGAAATCGGGTTTAAAGTTCAACAAGGGAAATTAAATAAATCAGATCATTAGAGTTCCCATTAATTTGATTTTAATTTTCTCTACTTTTAAGTGATTTGCACAGCTATGCATATAATGGGTTGGCAATTAAGTAAGTGCCGATTTTACTTATAGATGTCTCTCACTTCCCTTTTTATGATATCCGTAATTATGATCTTCTGCTTCTTCTTATACATCTCAACTGTCATCCTTATCTAGCTTTACAAGTTCATTGCGTAGATATTTTCTTAAAGTTTTTCTTTTAAACCACTATCGAAACGGATCGTCATATAACTACACGGGATATTGCAGAGAAGTTAAATTTTTCACATACAGCAGTTGGGAAGAATTTACAAAACGACTCGATCTCGTTAAGAAGCTGGATATTTAAGTTCCGCACAATTTGAAAAAAATTAATCTGAGAAAGCGCATTAGCGCTTGCGAACTATTGCTTAAACTCAATGAATTCCATTCGTTTCTAAAACGTATCATGACTGGAGACGAAAAGTGGATTGTGTAAGATAATTTCAATCGAAAACGGTCGTGGTGCATGTCCAATTAGCCATCACAAATCACTTCAAAGGCACATATCAAACAAAAGAAGATTTTGCTGTCAATTTGGTGGGATTGGAAAGATCCGGTGTGTTTTGAGTTGCTTCCAATGAACCGAACCATTAATTCGGAGGTCTACTGTCAGCAATTGGACAAATTGAATGCGGCAGTCAAGGAAAAGCGACCAGAATTGGTCAATCGTAAAGGTGTCATTTTCCAGCAGACCGCACGCTTCTTTGGCCACTCGGCGAAATTTGGTGGATCTTGGTTGGGAATTGGTGGTACATCCAGCATATAGTCCTGATCATACGCCATCGGATTACAATTTATTTCGATCCCTGGCCAGCTCCCTTTGTGGTAAAACTTTCACCGATGATGACGGTGTAAAATCTCACCTAATTCATTTTTTGGCCAAAAAGGATCAGACTTTCTACGACCATGGCGTTGTCAGAAAGATGGCAAAAGGTCATCGAACAAAATGGAAAATACATTATAGATTAAACTTCATTCCAAGTAAAAAAAAAAAAACCTTTTATTTTATTGAAGAAATCGGCACTTATTTAATTGCTAACCGAATATAAATAGCATCAATTTAACCAAACTTCCAGACTTAAAAGATACTTTATTTGAAAAAGTAGTTTTCGTGAAAAAATGAAAAATAAATAAATTGCAATAAAAAATCTATTCGATCTCGTTAATGTTTTGAATTCGTTGAATTCGTTTAAAATATATAAAAATAACGATGAAGTTTGGTAAGGTTCGCACTGTGAACGTATAATCCGGTGGTACATCTCATCACCAAGTAATAGCTGGCGTTCCCCGAATAACCCCATAAACGAATGAGCTATATTGCTGTAATGGTTACATGATTCCTTTGCACTAAAGAAGCTAGAGGAGGGATATTCCCTCTTTGTCAAACGAAAGAGGCTTTTACCCCAAATGTTTCCCACTACGCTCCTTAGAATACCCGGGCGCTGATAATTAAACCTTAACCATTTTTAGTCGATAATTGTTTCGAACGATCTCCCAATTACGGGCAGCTAATGAGACTGTCTGTCTACGAGTGGAGTCCCGCCTAGTAGGACCACGTAGAGGTGATACGTTTCCGCTTTTAGTACTTTCATCAAGAACGTCATTTACCGACCGCTTATAAAGCCATATTGCATGGCCCTTGTGTGAATGCCTGGCATATGCCAAGCGATAATAAATAGCACTTAATATTGAATAAATAAGAATGAAGAAAGAAAATACAGCCTTTCTTAAATTATTATAATAATTTACATCAATTTCTTTCAAGTAAAGAGTTTCGTAATGCTTCTATGTATGGGAACCAGATCTGGAGAACACGATGAATGCGGAAGCAATTCGAACCCCAATTCATGCCATGGTTTTCATTGATTTATGACAAGGTGCATTGTCTTGATAAAACAGCACTTTCTTCTTTTTCAAATGAGGCCGTTTTTGTGGGATTTTACCTCTCAAACGCTCCAATAACGTTACGTAATAGTCGCTGTTTATGGTTTTCCCCTTTTTAAGATAATCAATGAATATTGTACCATGCCTATCCCAAAATATTGATGACATAATCTTGTCAGCCGACTTTCCACGCTTTGGAGTCGGTTCATCACATGCAGTCCACTCGACTAACTGTCGATTGGACTCCGGTGTGAAATGATGAAGCCATGTTTCATCCATTATCACATATCGACGCAAATATTCGGGTTTATTACGATTGAACAGCTCCAAACACTGCTTAGAATCATCAATTCGTCGTTGTTTTTGTTTGATTGTGAGCTCGCGCGGCACCCACTTTAAACAGAGCTTTAGCATATCCAAATATTCATTCACGAAATGTCCAACATGTTCCTTTGATATCTTTAGAATTTCACCTATCTCAATCGACTTCAATTTACGGTTATCCGAAATTATTTTGTGGACTTTTTTTATGTTTTCGTCAATAACAGCCTCTTTGGAACGTCCACTGCGTGCATCGTCCTCGGTGCGCATTTCGCCTCGTTTCAATTTAGCAAATCTCTTCTCTACGGTTGATTTTCCTGGTGCAAAGTCCGAATAATGTTTATCAAGCCAAGCCGTAGTTTCAATAGTATTTTTGTTCGCCAAACAGCAATGCTTCATTAACACACGAAATTCCTTTTCGTCCATTTTTTCAAACTAACAAAAGTTGCTTCAGTAAAAATGCTATAACGCACATACTAACAGTGCAACAGCTGTCAAATTTATACACGTGTCTTTTGAAGGTTAGGACTCACCAAAAATCGTATGCATTTAATACTAGTAGCGCCATCTATGTGTGAGCCTACGAACCCATCTGTTACAAAATACTTTCAACTTGAGATTATTTCTAATTGCAAGAGTTATTTTATGTCAACTACTCGAATATATATTAAAATTTTTTAATGTGTTTTATTTATATATATATACATTTTTTAACAAGTCTTTACTTTTATTCTTCGATTGAGATAAGATATCATGGAAAAAGAAAATTTTATTCAGATCAAATTAAGATATTCAGGTACGAAGCAGCAAGTACGTGTATGCAAACATTCCTGTAAATTGATTAAAAATTTTAAAGCCTTATGTTTTACAGAAAATAATAAGCTTACTGGTTTTTATTGAGGGCTAGTGATTTCTTTATAATAGCAAAATTTGCTGCACTTATGTGAAGCTTTTAGCTCTCAAGCCTTCTTCACTTTTATTGAATAAATCCAATCCTTCCTGCTAATATAAAGCGTATCCTTATTATTCTTTATCTTCATCTTCGTATAGATGCTTTATTCAGTTTATAAAAAAAAATTTTACTTTGGATGTAATGCCTTTCTTTTCTGTTATTTTATTAAAACCTGGATTACTGCTATTTCCACATAAGCAAGCAATGCGTGATTAAAATATTAAACTAACGCAGTTGTGAATTATTAATGTTGAAAATGATAATTATCCTGCGTTCTGTGCTACTACTAATTTTTATAAACCCAAAGTTAACGCCCCTGTAGTCAGTTATCTACGCATGCTCATTATACAACTTCTTAATGCGTTTATAATCGGTAATAGAAAACAGAAGCTCACTCATTTTGTTATTCTCATTGCGAATCTAAGAATTGCGCTTCATAAACTAAATATAATAAATTTTTTTATTGACATTGTATATATGAGATAGTCGTAATCTAATCAGTCATGTTCACCGTTAGTAGTTAAATATAAATTAAAACAAAAAATTAAAAAGAATTAAAATTTTTAAAGGCACTTCCCATCGTCCTATTGGCAGGATTTTTCCACATTTACTTAAGGTATCCAATATTCGTCTTAAGATGGAACAAAACTTGTTTTGTTTGTTGTTCGTACGTTTGCGTGTGTTTGATTAGATGTTAATTAAACTATGCAAATTAATCATTTATGCATATTACAGGAAATAATTTATCACATATTGATCGTTAGAAATCATTAATTCATTTGCGACTAAGGCACCCAGGCATAGGTTGTAAAAAAAAAAAAAATAAAAAAAAAACTCATTCTCCCAACTATATATGTGAACGGCTTTTTTAATAAAGTCAGTTGATTTTGTAGTTTTTCTTTTTTTTTTTTGTAATGTGTTTTGTACTATCAGGAAGATACTAGTTTTTTTTTAACGGCTTAAATGTTAAGCGGAATGTATTTTGAAAATAATAGCAACAAATTATAATAGTAATTTTACTTTTCTATTTACAAAAAAAAAAAAAAAAGAGGCAATGCACACGATATCATTTAACTCTAAATTCCGAGTACTATTTCTAAAAAAGCCCAACGTGTAGACCTTATAGAATATTGCATTGCTATTAACGGGGACTACAGGGCTTTGCGAAGATACAAAATTCGTTTAGAACATAACGAATGTTAGTTATATATGCATTTGGTTTGACATTTTGAGAATTTTTTTTTGCTTACCACATCAGTGCATTTATTTTGGAGCAGGGTATCTTTATCATTTTACACTCGATTTCCGACCGCGATTAATCAACAAACCGCCACCCCGAAGCTGAATTTTGAGTCTGTGGTGAGAGTTGATCTGAAAATGTTTCATATCAATGTTCAGTTTTTATAGTCAGATTCTCTATATAATCTGCCTAGTTAAAGACAGGGTCTTGGAAACTGTAAATATTCAAGAGAATTATGTTAATCATTAATTGAGATTAATTTCTTATTGATATATTAGTTATAGCTCATTTTCTTTATTGCTATAATACGGTAGCTTACATGCAAAATTTAACTAGAATCAAAATTAAAAATAAAAATAAAGTAAAATTGTATCAATTGTAATCAAATATTTGCCGATGTAGTATATTATAGCGCATAATAGGTCAGTAGGGAATTGTCATTCAGTACAATTTGAAAAAAGAATAATTAATTGTTGATTGGTTTTATCAAAGATGCAATTATTTCATTCTTAAAATTATGCTGATGAACTACTTTATGAAATTGAAGTGAGAGGGTAATATTATTAATAGATATGCACAGCAGAAGATTGTCAAACAATAACTTATCCCATACTTGTGTCACACTCTAGCAAATTCCATTAAACATCATCAGCTCTTTTCTACTTTTATTTATCGGACACCAACCTAAGCAACCACTATGCCACTTATCATTTAAAAAGGAAAAGTTACTTTATAACCTTTTGCAAAAAACAAAAAAAAAAGAACATAAATGAGGCGAAAACAACCATTCAGGAATTCTGTTGGTTATTTTCAATTTTTTCCGCTAAAGCAGCCAGACACGTAATCTATATTAACTTTTCATCTTAATTTAATTTTTAGAAATTCTCATTTAAAAAAAAAAAAAAGTACACTTATTGTTATATATTTTATAAACTAGTAGAACACTACGCTACGGTATATGTTAATAAATTCCATTAGAACATAATCACAATTTCAAATAAAAATTATAAACTTTGCTGCCCATAATATAGCTGGTTTAAATATGAATCTTAAAAAAAAGTCAATTAATCTACATACGCATAGTTAGCTGAAGACGTAATGAATTTTATGCAATTCGCGAGTATTTAAACGAAAAAAGTCAGTTTTCGAGCAAAATAGACCGACAACCGTTTCATAATAAATACTGTTTACATTAACACTTAACGGAAATACCTCTATTTAAAAAGCCTTTTCTTTATTTAAAACGTGCCTACCATTTTGAAATGTTTTAAAAAGGCTCATGTAGCCTTGAAGCTTGTTATAAGTAGAGTTTTTTTTTCTTATTATAAATCTTTTTTATGATTCTTTTACCATTGGCCTACATTTCCTTTTTTTTTATATATTTCTTCTCTTTCCTCGAAGATTTTATGTAAGAATCTATCGCCTTTGCTGCATCTTTCAAAGAAAGAATAGCTCTTGCTTTTACATGTTGCGAAATGACAAAGTACAGAGGAAAAAGCACTGGCACCTTTTGAATCATGCTCTCAGCCTCATTCAACGTCGTCTCGATTAAGTTACACTAACATATTTTTGTTTTGCAATACTTTTATAAATGAACTTAAACATTTTCTAAAGATATTTGTCAACGTATTAGAGAACCTAGAAATCAACAGATAAGATATAAAGTTCCAATTTCTCATTAGGAATTATCATAGGTAGTCTTTTCGGACAGCTTGAGAAAGTACTTGAAATTTAAAAAAAAAAAAATTCTATCAGGTAAATAGGACTTTTTTTCGTATTTTGTAGAAAAATCAAAATATCTATTTAGCGTATAAAGGAAACAGCTGAGCAGTGTGTCAAAACTTAAACCACTATGAAAATGATACACCCCAAACATTTTCTCTTACAAGTCGAATTTTGTTTCCTCACATGTTCTTTGAAATTTTCAGGGTACGTTGTTTAAACCATGAAACCAATTTTTTTTTGCTTACCTCTTGCCTTTTTAAATTTCGATTATTGGATCTTATATGAAAATAAATAAAATAGTTTATCTATGCGACCGGTAACGAATTCTGACCTGGTTTATTTTCTATATTAAGGTGTGCCGCTACCAAATTATCTAAGCCGCGGATACGAATTATTTAATTATACATAATTTTCAATAAATTATTTATTATTCATCAATTTGAATTGAAGCTTTAGAACGTAATAATTCAGTTAAAAGGAAGCCACTTGGCCGCTCAGTGGGCTTTATAAATATTAATTAGGGTTAATCATGAACACGTTGTCAATAAATCATAAGTAAAAAATTCAAATAAAAATTACAAACAATCAGAAGCAACTTCCGGTATATAGTAGAGAAAAACCTCAGACTTATGGAAAATTTTCTACATTTACTTGACAAAAGGAAAAAAAACACAAAAAGAATATTCCACAAAAATACTTAAAGAATTTTTCATTAACTTGGCGCCTGCATCTTAAATCGAAATATTCGGTTACCACAGTTCACTTTTATAAAGTCTTGTATCGATTTTCACGTCAAAGAAACCCCTAAACATTTATTGATATTTACAGTTTCAAATTAACATTTCTTACACGACATTTATGTTCATTTAATTTCCTGTTTATAATCACTTCATAGGCGATCGTCTCAGGCACCATTTCGACTTTTTGCTTTTTTTCTACACCGCTATATGTTTTATTTTTCACTAACAAAACTCAATAAAAGATTTTAAAAAAAAATTTTACTATTTCTTTTAGCTGTTTTCACATTTATTTGTCGTAAACGTGCAGGATTATCCAACATTCATTTGAAAAATGATGACTTTAGCAATTAAAGCATTTTTTAATTTTTTTTTCTGTCATGTAAATTTTTGTTCAATCAAGTTTTATACACCATAGATGATTTGTCTTAAAACCAATATTTCAATAACGTTGATATGTAAATTACTGATAGAAGGGAAGAATTTTCTTCAATTTTATTAGGTTTTTAAAGCTCTTGTCACAAGCCGCTTCGTACGGATCAACGATCTATAAAAAAATCACTGATCGGTCGTATCTTTATATTTCGATTTAATGGTTATTTTCTTTTTGCGAAAAAGAAAAATGAACAGATGATCATATTGAGAGTTATTTTTAGGAAAAAAAAAAAATTATTAGATAAAATTGAAATACGTTCTAGCTAAGTCTGTTCTTAATGTTCTGTTCGTAATTTCATTATACGTTGTAGCTAAATCTGCTCTTAATGTTCTGTCTATAATATCATTTATTACATTTTATTGGTTCTAATTGAACTTCCATTAATTTATCGGACGAATAAAACATGTGAGTCATAATCCGATTATTAGCACATTATAGTGGTATATTTGACATAACATTTGCTTTGGAATAGCCAATTATTACGTATATGAAATAAGTAATTATCTATGAAAGATTTTATCTCTTCTATTTGGTTTTTAGCATTTGCAAAAATGTTCAAACTATTCCTTAACAAGCAATTATTTATTAATTAATTTTTGCTGTATTTCACAAAAATTTTGATAAGAAAAGGTGCTCTCTAACATATAATATTTACTTCAACTTTCTGCTTTCTCTCTCTCTCTTTTAAGAAGCTTTCCTAATTAGTATAAAAAATTGTTTAAAAAAAAAACAATAAACGATTTATTCGTAAAATATTTATTTTGTGCGTTCGAAGTATTCGCCGTCACTTGCAAAACAATTGCTCAATCGCTTCATGCTCTCTCATAAACATCTTTTCATACATTTTTTTTAAATGGCTCTCATCTCTCTTAATGAATTTCCTTCATTCGTTTTTCTCGGATTAGTAATATTGACTTCCATAATAAGAAGAAATTGCGTAAGTGTGAGTAAATTTTATACTCCAAATATCATTCGTAATCTTATTCAGAGATTTCACGCACATTAAGCTAATTCTGTAAAACTCAAACAAAAGTTTTCTGGCATTAGTTTCTTAACTCTCTTGATATATTTGACGTTCGTAACCATTTGATCATCAAGCAGAACCAGACAAATCAACAACTACTTCTCGAGCTTGATCACAGTGACAATTCGCTTCAGGTCATTTGCAATATTTTTACCGATTCGTCTTACGAAATCTTTATGGTTGACTCTATGTTCAACTAATTTGGCTTTCGTAAAACATTCGATAGTATATTAAGAAAAACTCTCGGCATCAAACAGTCTGCGAGACATACAACTTCCAAATTTCGCACCGTAATTTACTACAGCGTTAACTTACACGAAAAACGAAATTTATGATCATATATTTTACTCGTCCTTCTAAAATGATCAATTCTCTGCACTTTCCATACAAAGCGTACACTTTCATAAATTCTTAATAACATTAGAATTGGTAAAAATACCAACAAAGCCATATATGGTCTAATTTATCGCATGCTTTTATATCATTTGCTCTAAATTTAGTTACATATATATGAGGATTAAAAAAAAATGTTCGAAGTACACTAATCGGAATACCTTATTTTTATGAGATTCTCGATAGTTTTTGCATCAAAATTTTTTACAATTTCGTATGTTTCGTGTTCTTTCGTCTTATTTGAGGCCCAAGCTAAGATCATGAGGACTAAGTGTACGTTTGCTGGTTTCACTTTTCGGCGTTCAAGCATTCAGCTACAGATGCCAGGATGGACAAATGAAAGAATGTATTGCTGAAGTGACTTCAACTATTTGTCAAAAGTATATAATTTACAGATTCTTGATGGTGGTTGTAGGAAATATTTTTTTTATGCACAAATACCGAGAGTGATCTGTAGCTAAGAAACGCGATACTAAAGTCGACGTACACTTCGCTGCGATTCTTGGCATAATAGCACAAGTTTGCAAATAATTAATTACCTCAACTATAAAAATTTGCTTATCAAAAATCTGATAAAAACACCCAGATAGAGAAGGCTGTTTGAATATCTTTCAATAACTTGCAATAGCTATATTGGTAATTTAATGAATGTTGAAGAAAAAAAAAAAAATACCTAAATTGCTTTGTTTCACCAAGCAAAAGGTCTGGTTTTTTTTTAATAAAAAAAAATATAAAAAATACTTTGCATACATTATGAAATAAAAAATATTCGGATATTAGGTAAATAGAAAGAAATATATAAATTATAAATCGATTAAATGGAAACCTTTAAACTTAATTTTTGGCTATTTTTGTTACTATTATCCTCCGCAGGGATAATTTTAAATCTTAATGTTTGCAGATAAAGAAATGAAAATTTAGTAAATTTTACAGTATCATTGTCATTGCGCAAAAAAACATTTTTATTCTTGGGGATTATCTTTTATATTAATCAATAATTATGATGCCGGAAAGGTACCACTGAAACTTCTTCGAATCGTTGACTTAAGTGCCTTTATCGTATCACATAGAATATCATTTCGCTTGGATTGTAGCATTCTCTTTTCTGAAAGTGCGAAAGATTTAAAGAAATTAGTAACTTTTCAGCTGACAAATAAAGATTAAGAATATAAAGATAGATATAAAAGATATAGAATTTGACAAATATTATGCATAGGGAACATGAAATAATTTTTTTGTATTAAATTAGCACCTTTCTCGTGTATATTACACACAAAACGTAAATGAAAAAAACGAAACTAATTCGAGCTGCTAGCCATACTAAACAATACACGACGATATCTCTCCGTTGCCTTATGCCTTACACGGTTGAGCTTTACTGTCACTATTCCTAAAAAAAAAAAAAAATCAGAATTTCAGTCCTTTACAGATTGTTGTGTTACCACCTTATTTGATACGATGTTTATTATTAAATTTTACACGAGTTGACTCTTGCCTTCATTCTAATGAATCATATGAACGTGAAAATTTGATTTCTTTCGTAAATATGTTTATTGGTACCCATGTAAGCAAAATTAAAAGATTTATTAAATTTTTTATTTATTTGTTTAACAGTTTTGACTATATTGAAACTAATAGATTTTATCGTTTCCTGGACTTGTTGATTAAGTATAGCTAAGATGTCTAAAAACGTTTCGCGGGCCGACAAAAAGTGGAATTTAACGCTAATCTATAGAAATAGTTTCTTTGTTTACATCCTGCGATATGTATATGAAAATAATATTTAACATGTAACATTAACAGAGAATTTGAAATAAAAAAATAAAAGAAACGAAATATATTCAATTGAGGCGTAGAATGCACAAATCTATAAATCATAAAAAATCTATGAATTTTACTTATGCATGCACTGGAAATCAAGCTGACGACTCTTGTACGAATATGTAATGTGGATGTATCGATGAGTGAATGTAGAAAAAGTAAAGAAAAAAATAGCAAAAAAGTCACGTTCAATTTTTGAGAAATGTTGTTGTTGCGACTGATTATTTCCAAAAAGAAAATATATGAATTGTGGCTTTTTTATAGAACGATTTGTTAGGATCCCCAAAATTACACCACAATACAGGTATATATAGGAATACGTACTCAATTCACTTGAATATTGCATATTAAGTGAAGGAAAAATTTCAAAAGTTCAGATAATTAGGAAAAAAAAAGTTAAATGTCGTAACTTACTGTTGACCAAAAACAAATTTGGACCATTTTCATGCAAGAAGAAAACGGTCGATGTGTAGATACTGTTTGAGTTAAGTGTGAAAAATTGAATGGATTGAGTTCCACCCTGCGAATAGTTGCTAACATCGAAAGATATCGACTCACTTTTAAAGAGATCTATAATGAACGATGCAAGTTCGTCATAGCAACATTTTCCAGCAACGTTTTCTAGCAATATTTTACAGCAACATTTTCCAGCAACATGTTGCTGCCAGCTAGTATAGCCTAGCTACTGCCAGCATAGCTGGCTACTGCCCTGGCTGCAACATGTCTCCGAAAAATGTTGCTGGAAAATGTTGCTAGAAAATGTAGCTGGGACGGAGCCCCACAACATGATGCCAGTGCCGGCTTCGCTGGAAAGTGATACAAAATAATTCTAAATGATACTAAATGATATATACTAAATGATATATAATATTGTTTTGTGAAATTTCTTCAATGATTAAACTAAAGTGATATTGCGAGTTAGCATTGCAATCTAATTTGATTTAATGATAATGTGTGATGAAAGTGGGAATGTTATTTGCCATCAATCGATTTATTAGATTTATAATCAAAGAATAGAATAAGATGGGAAAAAGATAAAAGATAATCTACAGAGGCAGGCAGAGCCAATCATAAATTTAAGTTTAAATATTTTCTGCGAATTCAAATAATAAAACAAGAAAGAAACCGAAACAGTATGCAGGCAACACTTAATATAACACACCTTTAACATCAATGCTAGCTGACACTAAGCATGCGTAGGCATGCATAGATTCTGTCGCAAGAAAATTGCCTAATTAAAATGCAGCTGACAATATCTTCCCCAAAGGCTCCGACATGCGCTTGCAAGGTGAGCAGTTGTGTGCCAGCATAACAAACTTTTAAATTGCATTTTTTATGCGCAAGCTGCATAAGTTTACTAAGGTCACAATTAAATGGCAGATAATATTTCCAATAGCTTTATAGTAATGAAATTGTTTTATAATTATTAATGTGAATTATTGGCCGGTTAATCGTTAAGGGCCAAAAAAAAATTTCTAATACTTATAAATAAAAATGTTATTGAAAAAAGAAGAGATGTTCTGGATGATTGCAAATAATCATGAAGTTTACTATCGTATTAATAATAAAAAAAATCTCTTAAAAACTGACGTTATGGTAAACGCGATTTTCTACTTTCCCCAATAGCATTTGTCTCCTAAGCTGTATATGCAGTTAAACAAAAATTCTCGAAAACTATCAGAAAATTATACAGGCGCCAGAATTAATGTTGACTCTTTTTTTTCCTTACCTGCATCCTGTCTCTCGCTTTCTCTTTCTCTTCCCCGCTCTATCTTTCCCTGTTTGCGTCATTTTGTGGACTTTTTATTTATATACAATGAAGTAGCACTGATACCCATCATAACCGTCAACACTAATGATACTAATTCAGATGAATTACGTCTACGTGATGTGTACAATATTAAATAAAGTTAACAATACTCTGTACGTGCGTGCGTATGTGTGCATACATTCAGTAGTGAGTAACCATTAAATCAGTTATTGCTTTAGTGCTTCAAACGAAATGAGTACAAAATTTTGTATCATAAAATTCATTATGACCAGAAGCTATCTGAATAAACCATACATATATGTACATATATGCGTGAAATTTTTCACTGATCGATATTTCATTCAAGGTAAACAATTGTGAATGGAAAGGATTAATGTAAGGCAATGCAGAATGCAGTAGATGAAAAGAGAAGGAAAGAGTGAGAGGGAGCAAAAAAATAAGAGCCTTGTAAACAATCAGATCACAAATCAACCACAACAACAACAACATCTAGTAGAACAACGGCTGTGTATTATAATTCACCTGAACTGTGCTGTGTGTAAGTTACAACGAGTGTATATGGATGCATTTAAATCATTGGTAATGAAAAGTGATTGGCTGCTGGTTGGCATGAAGAACATCATCGGCGTTAACATAAAACGAATCGTTTCGAAATGTGACGCGCACAACAAAAACAAAAACTACTGTATTCTGTGCAACAAGTACCCGGAATTGCTATAAAAATTATATAACAATTTATTCCCCAAAGTAGGATACATTGCTTGAAATTCATTTTTAGAACACTTGAAACATTCTTCCAAACATTTCTTGCAAACTAAATAAGAGAATGGCGTTTAGTTTCTGCTTTCATGTGCCTTTCTGGAGGAAGCGTTAATTTAAGCTTAAGAAAAAGAAAAAAAAAAGTAAAGCGAAGCGTTATTAAGTTAAAATTGATGCTTGCTCGTTCGGTATCGATCGAGTGCCAGTGCAGCAACCCATTTGGTACTCGAAATGATACTTAAAATGTAATGAACGGGCTTTTCGACGCTTTTGCGACATAAGTCTCATCATTTTTATATCGAATTTCGTTTTCGTAGATGAACATCGTTGAAAATTGTTATATGTCAGCTCCGATCCAAAGTAACAAAATTTTTCATTCAATATCCAAAATTTAACGCATATGCTTCATGTATTCAAGTGATTCTTGCATTCTATAAATCAGAAAGAACCCGCAAGTGAACAGTAGAATAGTGCTCTTGACGTAAGAAATAAAAAATTTTAACGATATACTTAACGCACTTTTTTAAAACAATAAATTCCGGTTACTAGATGCACAGAAGTATGTACTGAATACAGCATAGCGTAAGATAGCAGAACAATATTGATTGATATTCGGGAACAATAGCTGGAAGACGCCATGTGTGATTAGAGAGAATCAAACCATTACCATTACCATTACCGATACGAAATGAATGAATGTCCATTATAATATACCAATGCGGAATATTGATGATGATCAGTTTACTTGAAAAGATGTTTATTTCGTCCTGTGTGCGCACGAATATATTCCTCGATCGAGGCATTGTGTATTCATATAAAATATTATATCGTCGCAACAGAGCAGAACAGAAGCCTGAAATCATTTGTAATGATTTCTGATTTATTTCGTATTTAATAATAGCTTTATGTGCACTTTCCTCATGAGTTTACCTTTCGTATTCACTCTCTTCTGTGTTTTGAAAAGTTCCTTTAGCACAATCATCATCAATTGTGTCTTCAAGTCACAATTGAGTTTTAAAACTAAAATCACTTTGTGTGTGTGTGTGTGTGTACATATATATATGTGTGTATAATACTTTGAACGCCTGTCTAGAGATTCCGTCTGCCTGCATGGATTTAACTTGTGTTTTGGTTCAGTTATTTTCTGCCAGAATTTTTACTCTAACATATGCATACAATCATACTTAATTTCATATTCGCATACACACACACACTCACACATAAACACAGGCATACAATCCATAAAATCTACAGGCAAACATTAGTATGCTGCATGTATAAACGAATTGTAGCATTATTATCCGATACATTCCATAAAAGTTGCCAATCACTTTAACTTTATAGCGCATAATCGTTTCTGAAAGGCTTCTTATGGTCCGTCTTATATTGTGTGTTTTATCATCATTGGGTTAGTAGACACCACTTGCAGAGTTTAATTTGCGATTAATATAGATATCCTCAGGAATTTTTTTCAAAAAGGAGTAAATTCGAAATGTATTTTTTATTACTATTATTAGTATTATTGGTTTTGTAGCTATCATCGCAAAAAGAAAGTATACTAATTTTTTGATTACACTAACCATGCCAAATGATCAGTAAGCGTCTAAGACAGTATATACTACATTTGTATGTGATGTGCTCATATGCATTTCTCCCTGTACGCGTATACTTGATTGTCTATCAGATCGTTATATATATACTTTTGTGAAAATTCGTAGATAAAATTTCAAATTGTTTGATATCGACAATTTATCGTACCTATTATAGTTCTACATACATCTATTACAGCATTTTAAACTGTTGATTATAGCAAAATGTACTGGAAACAATGATCAACATCAATTTGATCGAGATCGAGTAAAAATTTAATCCAAAAACAGAATCAATTACATATAATTCACACGCCGTTACAGTTGTAAAAGCTAAAGAAATAATTTTATTCGCTTTCAAATACTTGCCAAATATAGAAATACCTCTGTTGATACCGCAAAAAAATATTATAGGTCGGAAGCAAGGAATCGATCTCGGCGCTTAAGCGCTTAATAAAATGAATCATAAACTTTTAGTTTATAAGCTTCATTATTTTGATATTTTAATTTTGGCTATTCTTATGAAATTCATGTCAAGTCCTTAGTTTCACGAGGTATATATTTAAAATCGTTGTTATATATTTTATTTAAGTTCGACGCTCTCCCATATATATGATAATCCAATGTGGTAAAATTTGACTACGATGTGAAAATTTATATTATTTTTGACTTTGACATCTGAAGAGTTTATTTTTCTCGATCCAATTTGTCAGGTTCAACTGACTGAAGTATACACGATGGTATAGCTCTTAACTTCAGTAAATATTGGGTTGGCAATTAAGTAATTGTCGATTTCTTCAATAAAATAAAATGTTTTTTTTTACTTGGGATCAAGTTTAATCTATAATGTATTTTCCATTTTGCTCGGCTACCTCTTGAAAACTTGAAAATTCCATGGTCGTAGAAAGTCTGATCCGTTTCGGCCAAAAACTGAGTTAAGTGAGATTTTACAGCGTACTCATTGTTGAAACTTTTACCACAAAGGGAATTGGCCAGGGATCGAAATAAGTAGTAATGCGATGGCGCAAGATCAGGACTATATGGTGGGTGTACCATCAATTCCCAACCAAGATCCATCAATTTTCGCGGAGTGGCCAAATTAGTGTGCGGCCTAGCATTGTTCCGGTGGAAAAAGACGCCTTTACGTTTGACCAATTCGGGTAACTTTTCCTTGACCGCTGCATTTAATGTGCCCAATTGCCGACAGTAGACTTCCGAATTAATGAAATATACATCGGACCTTTCCAATCCGATCAAATTGACAGCAAAATTTTCTTTTGTTGGATATGTGCCTTTGAAGTGGTTTGCGATGACTCATTAGATATGCACCACGATCGTTTTCGATTGACATTGTTGTACTCAATCCACTTTTCGTCTCCAGTGATAATTCGTTTTAAAAACGGATCGAATTCATTGCGTTTAAGCAATAATTCGCAAGCACTAATTCGCTTTGTCAGATGAATTTCTTTCAAATCGTGCGGAACCCAATATCCAACTTCTTAACGAGACCGGCACGTTTTAAATACGTCTCAATGGCTGTATGTGAAAAATTTAACTTCTCTGCAATATTCCGTGTAGTTATATGACGATCCGTTTCAATAGTGGTTTAAAAGAAAAACTTTAAGAAAATATCTACGCAATGAACTTGTAAAGCTAGATAAGGATGACAGTTGAGATGTATAAGAAGAAGCAGAAGATCATAATTACGGATATCATAAAAAGGGAAGTGAGAGACATCTATAAGTAAAATCGGCACTTACTTAATTGCCAGCCCATTACTTCAATTTTTTCTTTTTTTTTTATAACTCGCCGTCTCCTACGTACTACTTGGTTAGCAAGTCAGTCCTTAGGTTCTATAAAGAATGAATTTTACTCTATGGAGTAATTCATGTGAATCCTTTGTCTAAGCACCTGGATAGGTCTCATCAATCTCTCTCTATAGGATAACTATTATAATCTTCTATTCTGATTTCCTGAACATTTCTAAAAGTAAACACACGATTTCAGATTAAAGAAAGAAATACAATTCTATTTTATTTAAACTTTAATCAGGATTTCAACTTACTTTTACCCTAATATAATTATTTGACTATGTTAATATTAGAAAAATAAGAATCAGCCTAGTCACTGAGTGTCATTATAATATCGGATCCTGATATATATTAAGCATTCTCGGACTATAACGGATAAAAAATCTAAAGTTACGTTTATACTCCGTGGCCGTGAACAAGAAAGAGGGAAAAGGATGTTCTCTTTAACTTCTTTCTCCTTACCTAACTTATAAACGAGTTGGCGTTGCGAATCAGTATAATCCACGAAATTCCCCAAATTAGCTGTTAGTATTTGTATAATATAATAATGTGTAATGTAATAATTGCTATTTAACAATGTAAACATAAGCTTATGGCTATGAAATTCTGAATTAATTATGAAAGAGTAGATAAAACTACAACTATTAAATAATAACTTAATTAAAGTAACGTAACGTAGAATTCTTAAAACTATCATATATTACCAACATTAAACTTTTATTAAAAGGTGAAAAAAATATATATATACAAAGATCCATTTACAATTAAACTCCTTTCTAGGTATTTAGTTCCATTAATACTGTTATACTTAGTTGGCCCAGATAGCCATAAGTGCTCTGCCGCGCAAGTAATGCGATTTATACCTTCTTTCCAGGAATACTTATAAAGAAATATATTAAGTAACTTTCATAGATACTACCGCTGCATCTATCTATCTTATGCTGTTGAAACTTTCACGGTTATAAATCGCAACTCACAGATCATAATTGCTTATTAGATGTTTATAAAATTAAAGGGTAAAATAGGAGCGATTCGTGAAGAAAACATTCATGCAAGAATCTAAACGTCAGGGTTTACAATGCAAATCAGGAAATTTTTTTGTAGATTTATGTGCCGATACAATGACCAGCCTACACATATGTTCACAATATTGGAAAAGATTAAATTATGTCTCAAGACCATCTAAGAAGTCGGGAGAAAATTAATAATATCCCGATTATGTAACTGATATTCCTTTTATTAACGATATGCTTTTATTATAAACTTCCATACACACCAGTTAAATTTGAAGGGTCACTATAGTAGAAAATTGACAAAAAAAATTTTAAATCAAGATTTGCCAAAACAAAAAAATACTTATCGGCCAAATAACACACCCATAATTTTGGCATTTTTACTTACGCTTTGAAAGTTCTGTCCAATGGAATACAATTTTTCAAACTCTCTTCTAATAAATTTCTTTTAAATAAATTTTTTATATCAATTTTCTTTTAATTTAGAAATATTTTTCATAATTTTTTTTTCTTTTTTTTTTTGTATAGTAGAAAATTTTTATGAAAATTTCCATTAAAAGCGAACTGATTGAAAACATCAGTCAAAGTCTGCAGATATCATGATTTGAGCTAACAGAGAAAAATAAAAACGATCGGCATTATTAACTGCCTTAGGCAAATATAAAAGTGTTTAACCTGCAATTATTTTGACGTCAGATACGAACATCGAAAAAAGCAGCAAAAAAAAAAGAAAAAAATACTTGCAATCGAACAACGAACATTGCATTGCGAATACATCAACTTGTTGACCTGTGATCCATTCAAGTTTTTTGTGTCACCGTTACTCAGATCACATGGTAAATGCGAATACAACATAAAACACCTGTTTGCCGTTGACAACTAAATAATGACGAAACGTTGATTTACAAATCGAGCTAATAATCAGCAACCATTCAAGTGTTTATTTATCTTTTCTATATTTTTTTTTTCCTTTGTTACTTTAAAAAATTGTTAAACTTTTCTAATATGTAGACGTAAAAATAAACACAGCAAGTGAATTGTAAAATATATCTAAATATCAACACATTTATCAATTTACACAATATGTATATATTGTTTATATATATATATATATATATACATATATATATATATATATATATATTCGTCGCCGCCGTACAACTCTTTTATACAAGAATTTGGTGCACGCAACATATAACACATATATTCGTATATACATGTGTTCATTACATTATAGACACTACTACTACTAGTACGTGTAGATGTTTTGTGTAGTTATTCACTTGGACAAGGTGCTGTAATAACGGCAACAACAGCAACAGCAGCAACAACAGTGAAATCGTAGTGAACTGAATGAATAGTAGTCACACGTTTAGTTGCAAATTGGAGGCAACAAATAACATAAAAACTTGAATCATTTTTCAAAACAAAAAAAAGCAAAAAAAATTTGCAAAAATAAACTTACAGCTAAAATCAGGAACAATAACAACAACAACGACAACAATAACAATAACAACAGCCACAAAAAATTTATTGAAAAAGCTTTCAGTTTAAAATCTATGTCTGAATGCAAAGCATAAATGTCTATGTGTATAACTAACTAACTAACCGCCTGCCGGTCTGTCCGTTCATTCAAATCGTCGACAATCAATCACAAGTGAATGTGTGTAAATTGTTTGATATGTAAGTTTATGTGTTTTAGTCTACGCGTTACATGCAATCACCATCATATCGGCACATACACTTGGACAACGCACCACAAACAATAAAACAGATGGCTTGCATGCAAAAGTGACAAAGTGTTTGAAAAATGCTTTTAAAAACTCATTTCAAACATTTTACATATATCGAAACACACCAACAACAACCACCGAACCGAAATACTTCATATTCATTCATACGCGCATTTATATATAAACACCTATAGATATATATATATATATGTGTGTGTGTGTGCGTGTGTGCATGTGTGTGTGTGTGCATGGATGGATGTATGTATGCAAGTGTGTGTAGATGAACAGTCAAACAAAAGAAATTTCGAGTTCTAAGATAATCATTTCGCTAAATATTTTAATGTTAGACTCTGTGAAAGAAACGTTCGTTCTAAGTATCCCGCATTGAATAGAATCCCAAATCATATAAACTGCAGTGATTCAATTTAATAGCCGATTAGAAATAAAGGCAGTAATTATAATAATATTGTTAACATTCCAGGTGATTGAGTGTGGACATCGTACAGCCAGAGCATCGATAATTTTACACACAAACGTTAACGGCTTTAAAAGATGTTTAGAGATTTACTTCTTTCTTCCTTTCATTTTTATTTTTTTTTTTTTTTCAATTTTCTTTTTTTTTCGTTTCTTTTGTACGTTAGTTAAGAAAATTGACCAACAATTTCAACAAGTGTCACTTCAAATGCCAAACACGCATTTCTGGGTAATTCATTAAAATCCACTCACCGATCAATGATTTGATCAAACGATCAATTGATCTTCAACTCATTTAACAATTTTCTTTTATTGACAATAACAACAACAAATAATTCTACACAAAAAACAAAAAAAAAAAAAACAATATTTGCCATCACTTGCTTACATGGACAAGTGCTTAAAGTGCTATCAACAGCTACCGTTGTTACATACTATTCCATGTTGTTGTTGATGTCATAGTTGTTATTGCTCTTGTTGATATTTAACCATTCAATTTTACTCTATTTTACCGTAGTTTTCTTTTCTGTTTTTTGTTTTTTTTTTTGCTCTTGTTGGGGCAGTTGTTATTATAACCATAAATGTCATCAAGATGTTACACGATCGCGCCTTAACTCATTGTGATTAAAATTGGAAAAAGTGAGTAAAGAAGGGAAAAAAACCATAAAAACTTATTTGTAAAAAAATTCGTTTTTTCTCCACTTTTTCCTTTTTTACATTTCGTGGGAATGATACCTATTTTCGATGACGTTTCTTCATTTTTACTCTCTCAATCAGTCTTCGGGTAAAGTTAAAGCTTCGGGTAAATATCAAAAAAAAAAAAAAACAAAAAGTTTTTTTCTAAAGAATCTTTCCTTTCTATTTTGTTTTTTTTTTTAATAACTACACATTCATTGGAGTTTTCTAAGAGTTTGTTAACAAAATACTGTCAAATACATGACTACTATTTTAAAAATGAAACGTGAATACATTCATGTTATTCACGTACCGCATTAGCTTTAGTATATGTGAGATGGAAATACATATAGCGTAAACCATGTCTCTGATTCGTTATCGATCGTACACATGCATTCATAGTAATAGTTTAGCTAACAAATAAAGGACTAAAGTTAATGTTTTTTAATTGTCGAATTAGGACAATTTTTCACGGCAATCGAATATCGTGCTTGAAGAAAGCCTAAGAATTCAATATGTTTTGGACATTTAAAATAAATTTCAATCGCTGAATGATTTCATTCATTTCTCATTCTATTTCGGTTTATTCCGCCTTTCTAATGAGATCACATTAAAGTGTAGGTGGTAATTAAAATCTGTAAGTATGATTTAATTCATAAAAACTTTTTCAAAATCTTTTTTAAAATTTTTTACAAATTCTTTTTTAGGAAACATTTATTTAATATCTTATACAAATATATATATTTAAAAAAAAAAAGATATAAAAATTGAGTTCAAACAAAGGAAGCTTTCGTAAAAAGTTCTTTATTCGTGCTACAGGAAATAGTTTAAGCGATTCTTCTGTTTGAATACAAGCACCCAGCATACTTCAAAAATGAACACTTACAAGAATTTATGATGATAATGAAGATCTCAAAAAAAAAAGAACGAAATAGAAAAGATGAGAAAGTATAAAGCTTAAGAAATGTTGATGCCACTAAACGTTTAAAGAAGAAATCAAAAAAATTGGATACATGTGGAATTGTGGTGCAATACTTGCTTTCGGCGTGCGAAATGCTGTTTCGAAAATGTCAAGAGAATATAACTTTCTTCTACGTATTGTGAATGGCATGAAATGACAAATGAATGCGTTACGATCGGTGTAAAGCGTAAAAACCTTCGGTTTGAGTTTATAACCATACTTGATCGCCAATAATCATACGTATATAAAAACATTTTTCTGTGATGGGAAATTCCCCTTAAAGAAATCAAGAAATATCTCATTTTTATATTATTCTTCAAAAAGACTACTCTTCTATAAAGTGTAATCATTCTGGTATGGAGATCAACACTATGAATAGATTGTTAAGGACCTAAATAGGAGCAGTGAGATAATAGGATGGCAGAAGGCTATACTGATATTTTTTCGTGGACATTAAAAATCTACGAAAAAAGCTACTGAAGATTTAGGATAGCGGGGATGTTTAAAAAAGTTTATCTGTAAACGACCTAAAGTGTCATCATCAGCTTTGGAAAACAATTATATCGTATGACAAGATCCACGGAGTTTCTTCCTGTAGTTTTTCTCAGTCCTGACAATTGTATGGTATTGGTGTGGCTGTGGTTACTCAAAAATAACGGATGCCTTAAATACTATATACATAATACAGGCGTTAAATGTACATTGACTTGTCTACAAGCTAGAATGTATTATCGTAATCTCCTATTGTCCTAAACAAGCAGAGGAATCTGTCTATATCAATACCAAAGTCGAATATGGACGTCTTATCAAAAGCAGGAACAATTATGTAGAGTAGTATAGTTTTGTAAAAAGTACTGCGACAAAATGAAAAGGTTATTGAAGATGTAAATATTAAAATACGATAAATTGATTATTTTTGCCCTAGATCGATCAAGGAAACTCACATAGCTCTTGAAATAGACTCCTGGATTATTCTTCAAGTATTATCAATGTATATCGATTAAAGAGCGACAGTCATTTCTCTTTCAAACGTTTCATTTCGGGATTGAGCGCAGCAGTATTCCATTTTTGCCGTCTGCTACCTGAAACATACGAAGACATCAAGACTAACGACATCTACTTTTCTATTAGCTTTCTAAATGGAAGCAAAAATGATAGAAATCGATTAAATATTTGTGACCTTCGAATTAATGCTAACAATATTCAAAGTGTACATCCGGTTATTACATATTTAATATATTGTCATTTCGTATAGTCATACGTTATAAGCAGTTAAGGATTTTAAAAAAAATACGTTTTTAAAGGGTTTTGCTTGGTAAACACAGCGCACATAGACTTTCTTCCGATTGGAGGCACAGTGCTGTGTATTTGTTTTTTGATATCTTCACCCTTTTGTTCATGAAAATAGAAGAAATAAATAGGAACACAGAATGCGTAAAAATCATATTGTCAATAGAAAATCGCTTTAAAATGAAGCATAAGACAAAAAACTTGAAAGACCCCGGAAGTTCCATGCTATTTATTTTGGGACTTAAAAAAAAATTCAACATTCGCTGATGAACGTTCTCTATAACAAACCAAGTGAAATTTTAAAGCATTTATTCGATCCATGGATGTGATGATTTTCGAACTATTCACAAGTTATACTCAATTCAGAGCCGATAGCCTATGATGCTAGTGCTCAATTAATTTCTCTAGTCTAAGAATTGATTTCATTAGTCTAGAAAATATAATAATAATAATAATACTCAATTCAGTATTAAATGTTTACGTTATTAAACCTACGATATACGATATACAAGAGATATTTGTGAGATCTTGCTTGATCTGTCAATTATTAAAAATCACGAAAAATCATTATTCGAGAGAGAATGTTTATGAATTGACTTTGTTTTAAGTTTAAGAAGACTTGACTCTTTTCGTTTAGTCTGACCTTCAGCAAAGAACTATTTTAAGAGGTGAATACATCGTTTAACCCTCTTGTTCATAACATCTGTAATCATCTGCCATTTTACTTAAACTTTATACGATAGAACTTCTCTCAAAAGTATACAATTTTTTCAGTCATTGTTTAAAAGTTTTTAAGTAAAAATTCACCAAACGTACTTTGAAATCTTTACGAAAAGTATGGAGTTCTACGAATGATGGTATTGCGAGATATATGTCCGTTCTCCTTTGTATTTATTTTATTTAACAATTATGGATAAATTTTTCAGTGTATACGAGTACATTCCTAAAAAAAAGTTAAGCATAAATAAAGTTATGTGAAATTTCGATAATTGACGCTTTACACTTGAAAAACCGAAAAATCGTAAACAGAAATATTTTCATATGAATGTAAACTACAATGAGGATGACTTCCCCATGTACAAAAAAAAAGAAAAGAAAAAAACTAATATCAGAACTTATGATAATAAAACATATAACATGAGATTGTTGCGTTTAGTATAAAATAAAGTAAATTCGTTTTGTAGTTTGCCAGTTAGTATGACAAACACACTTGTCAGTTGAACTTATACCGTATGTTGCGATCACACAAATATCACCGAACGATGACAGTGACAGTTTGGACAGCAAACTAAGCAGAATAAAATGGAATATACATACGCATGCACACGCAACACACACATACATAGCCTTAAGTTGAATTGTATCGCAAGCACATATACTCACGCATTTATACGTACATATACATTAACATTATGTTGGTTTTAAGCGATTTCAACAAAATAGGACAAATTAGAAATATGCGTTCGAAATAAGAGTATTTCAGTGTATTTCATAGTTAATGTACTTATCTGTGTATGGTAGTGAGGGCGCAGGCGGGCGCGCATCTAAGTGAAGGATAATCGTGTACTTGATACAATGTAATGTTTAGCTTAGTGACAGGCACCGAGTTGCAAGCACACACAACTGTCAATTGTGATATGGTTGATATTTACCAAATGCGGAAAGTACATTAAAATAACAACACCAACAATAACTGCTAACAATGCTAATAGCAAACACTAACAACATGAAAGAATTAAATTCAATCGAATTAAATTGAATTTATCTGTGTACGTATGTATGTATGTCTGTGTGTGTGTGTAGGTCTGATTGCGCGCCTCTCTCTATCTATCTGTGAGTGCGAATGTATATATAAGTACGTTTATATGCACGTTCGTTCATATGTATATGTGCTCGTTAACTTACAACTTTATTGCATTGTTGAATGCTGTTGCTTTGGATTTATCTTTTCGTCATAACAGAGATCACTGAGCAAATATGGTGAATAAATTCTCACTTTGACAACCCAATGACATTTGGTATGAGGTGTTAAATCAACAAACAGAGAGCGGACCTTGTAAAACGTTAACAAACTCTATATACCTCCGATGTGTTTACGGAATTAAACACAATTTTAACCAAAAATAAACGATACAATACAAACAAACAAGTAAACGAACTTAATAAGCAACCACAGCGGCGACAGCAGTTAGACACTAAACTAAACTTTGTAGTCATATAGATTGGTGTTGTTGGAGTAACTGTCATATGGCATCAGCTATAACCATAAAGTAACTTGACTTGCTCTAAAGTATTGTTTGTTAGCTGTGTTGTTGTTATTGTTGTTGTCTGCTAATATTACGCTTGTGGTGTAATAGCGATGATAGTAATGATGTATGCGACACCATCATCTTATGTATACAGTGGCGGCAATTTTTATTGAATAACATGGCGTTGATTGGTGTTAATTTATGCATTTTTTAAATTGCATTTAAGAGCAACTAAAATAACACAAAACACCATTATATGACAACACTGCAAGTGCAGTAGCAACCAACCAACCAGCCATATTATTAAAACGTTTGTGGTAATCATCGATCGAATCAGTTGGTTTTTGGGTTGACATCACTACTTGCTAAACAAAGAACAACTAAAAAGTTGTGCAAGTAAAACAAAAGGGCGAGAGAACTAAAGAAGGCAAGAAAACTTCAGTTATTCGTTAGCCTAGTCTTTACCCAAGTATCCATACGGCACATGCAACATCAATATAGTTTTCTGATGCAAATGACGTACGTACGTACGTATGGCATTGTATTTAAGCCCAAATAATTTGCATTTTTTCTTGTTTTTTTTTTCGTTTTTGATTTTTTGAACCACTATTCACACCTCCAGCAGTCAAGTACTCCAGCAGTCAGGCAAGCTGCTGGCGGGCATATACAGTTTTAGCCACTCAGTCAGCCGTTTAGCTGAACGCTTGCTTATAATTTACCTGGCTGTTGCCGTTGCTGTAAATTGCATGTTAAAACAAATCATTAAGTGTTAAAAAGCACATATACCGAAAATTATTTAACCATTAGTGATGCAAAAATAAAACAAAAAAAGTGCTTTGTATGCTATATGTAAATAAAATTGATTTTATTACTTAAAAAAAGAAAAATCTTCAACATAAAAAAACGCGAGGTTATCTACATGGCACTCACGAAGATATCAATTTCAATCACACACCAAAAATAAATTATATATAAACGAAAACATTTCAAATTTTGATGGAAATAATCAATCACTAGCTATACTGGTAGACATCTACGCATGCCTGCAAGGATCAAACAAAACATAACGACCATAGAAAATCTAAGATTATTTGTACCACATTTATTCTAAAATGATAAATTTGCTGCGGATTTAAAGATCAAATCATATATATGGATTCTTATTTGCTGTAAAAAAGGCAGGCAAGATGTAAGCTATGAAATCCCGTTCCTACGTAAATATTGTATTTGCTTATAAGTTATGTAAAAATGATTCATTAACCATTTCGCTTGTAAGAATTTATCGCCGCAGATTTCTTTAGTTAGTGTATTTATTCCCATTTTTATGAAAAATTACTAAATAGTACTTCGATCAATAATTCCTGGGACTAAGAAAAACACTACTTCTTTTCCTTTTTTTGGAGGGGGGTGAATTATCCTTAATCCCCATCAACATAATTTTCTTCAAAAATATTACAATCAATTCAATGCTTCTCTTATGTTTCTATGGATATTCTTATGGAAGGATATGGCTGCGATTTGTTCAAAATGCAAAGAATGCATGGTATACCTAGAACTGTAGACGATAGTTTTTGTAATAACCTGAAGAGATTGGCATTCCTTCGACCTCAATTTGTGACATGTATTTGAAATAAGTTTTATATCACCAACGAGTAATTCCTAAAAAGAAGAAAAACGTACTAAGCAGCCCGCGAAAGAATCTATTGATTAAGAATAAAGTGCAGTGAGAAACACACTCTAAGCTTTCTAACACCAAAAATATATCCAAAGTAACAGGTGGGCTGAAACATAGGTGGCGCTTTACTAGTATTAAATCCATATGATTTTTAGTTAGTCCTAACCTTCAAAAGACAGGTGTATAAATTTGACAGCTGTGTTGCACTATTAGTATGTGAGTTATAGCATTTTTAGTGAAGCAACTTTTGTTAGTTTGAAAAAATAGATAAAAAGGAATTTCGTGTCTTAATAAAGCATTGCTTTAAGAAGAAAAAATACTATATAAGCCAAGGCTTGGCTTGATAAACATTATTCGGAGTTTGCACCAGGAAAATCAACCATAGAGAAGTGGTTTGCTAAATTTAAACGAAGCGAAATAAGCACCGGACGATGCACGCAGTGGACGCTCTTAAAGAGGCTGTTACCGAAGAAAACATCAAAAAGGTCCACAAAATAATTTCGGATAACCGTTTATTGAAGTCGATTGAAATAGTTGAGACCCTAAAGATATCAAAGGGACGTGTTGGACATATCGTGAATGAATATTTGGATATGCGATAGATCTGTTCAAAGTGGGTGACGCGCGAGCGCTGTTTGGAGCTGTTCAATCGTAATAAACCCGAATGTCTGCGTCGGTATGTGACAATGGATGAAACATGGCTCCATCATTTCACACCGGAGTCCAATCGACAGTCAGCCGAATGAATTGCACGTCTCTTTTGACGCTAAAGACAAATCGTACTGTAAAAATGGTGTCGAAAAATTGTATGACCGTTATAATAGTTGTATCGCCCTCGAAGGGAACTATGTTGAATAATAAAATCGAATTGTATCAAAAAAAAGAATTTTTCAATGTTAGCGTACAAACTTTTCATATAGATTTCTTTTCTTTATATCGATAATTATTTATTTTCCTTAACTTATGTTGGAAATAGATTCAACCTGTCAAACTATAGAAATTTTGTTAATAATAACTCTAATAAGTGACAATATTATCGCTGCTCATTATACCACAACAACTTAAATGCTTAAAAACATTCTCTTTGACGACCTTGATTTTTCTCACTACTTCTTGCTTGACGTTTCTCTTCTCGAGTCAATGTTAAGTGGATTTTCTCCTTAGTAAGCAGTTAAGCACTTGCTTTAGGGAATCTTTTCCTTCATGAATTTTAAGTGTGGAAGTGGATTTAAGTATTCTAAGTTCATATTTTAAATAATTTTTTTTTTTCAAATCTTCTTTGACACAAACACTTCACTGCTCCATCTCTTTGTGCACTAAACGAATTGCCGTATAAATACTGACTGCGTTACAACAACAAAAAAATGATTATGATTTTCAAATCTCTAAAAAGCTAAATTTATAAAATTCCGTTTATTATCAATATAGTTTTTGTTTAAATCTCTAAACACATCATATTCATAAAATTCATACAAAGTGAAAAGTAAATGTTTTACTCAATAGACAGAGAACAAGAGATTTATTCAATATGAAAAGAGTTTAATGTAAACATCGTATCCTAACATGTAATGTAATCAATGTAAACACTTTCCAACCATGTCACTCGACCAAGCAGTAAGTAATTTAAAGTCAAAAGTTCATAAGCTTCTAAATGTACTTTAAGTGAAAGAAACTCTGAGGGAGTAACAAAAAGTTGGTAACTAAACTGAAACCATATCTGCGCGGTATGGCAAAATGTCTTCGCCGCCCAATCTTCAAGTGGATCGTTACCGCTAAATTCGTTTGAACTTTCAATAGTTTTATTCCTTTTCATTTTTGTTTCTTTTTTTCTTGTGTCTGCTTGGCGGATCATGTTTGAACTATTGTTATTTCACGAACGGTTAAATAAATGACACGTTTTACATCTGTTCAGTAGACTACAGTTTTACTGAATTTTTGCAATTTTTTTTTCTTGTGCTTCCACATTCACATTATTTTTGCACATGGACTTAATGTGCATTTATTTTTGCTTTTGTTTTTGTTTTTTTCCTTTTTTGTGAAATTCCTGAATGAATGAGACCAGAAAAAAAAGAGCAACCAAAAAAGAAAAACGAAAAAAACAAAACTAAATCGCTATTTATCATTATCGTGACTTTTAATCTTGTATACTAAACTAATACAAGACTTTTGTGACTTTATGCCACCAAAAGTATTTGTTGAAAAACAAAAATAAAATTTAACTAAAAAAATATATATATATATGAAACCATAACACACCTTTTGATATAAAGTATGAAATAATTCCGAGAGATAAAAAGTTTAACTAGAAGCTTTAATGATCATTTCTATATATACCACCTGTTCGACAACGAGGATGTGTTCAATAAATCTGTAAACAATACATGACCTGTCACGGTAAGCATTATCAATTTTATGAGAAAGTCCTCACAATAAATTCCTTTGTGTGGCGAAATCACTTGATTGGACTTAAGACGCACTAAACGATAACTCTTTTACCAAATGTGTCGCTCATTTCGGGCTTATTAGAATAAACTTCCACTTAACGAGTGATAAACGATTGACAACGCACTAGCAGTAACAACAACAGCAAGAATAGTAAGCAATGGCAAAAAAGACGGCAACATAAGCAGATTTTCTAGGCAAGAAGAGGTAAGAGATTGTTTAATTCCTGGATAAGATAAAAATTTAATAGTGTTTATGTAGTGAAACGGCATAAGTTGATACCCTTCAAATACCAGTGAGTCATGTACATATAAGTGAAATAATATGCAGTCGCGTATATATCCGTACGTAGATATTTATATAATTGAATTGTTTTTGCTGATATTGTGTTATTGTTGTTGTTATTGTTGTTGTTACTGTTAGTTGTTGCAGTTGTTCTCTGTCTCTCTTAAACATTAACGTCAGTCATAAATTAGACGTCTTTGACTTGAGGCACAGCCGCGCTTGTAAAATTCTAGTTGCGCGCGCTTGTTGTTACCACTGATGGTTTTCGATGGATTACAATCGTGGCAATAATAGTGCGACACAAACAGCTCAAGATAACCGCATTGACATTCATTCACTCACTTGGACACGCTATTGCTCAGTCAACCGCAAAGCCGCAATTGTTTGGTTAGTTAGTTAGTTAGTCAGTTTTACGTTAAGATAGACAGGTCACGTCTTAAAATCGTCACATAATTTCTGACAAAAAATTGTGCTGATTTTTTTTCTTTCTTTTACACTTTTTTTTGCATTTTGCTCTTTGTTTTTTAACAAAGAAATAAAAGCAAAATCACATAAATTAGCTTCCACAAGAAGAGAAGTACAATTTATAATTGACTCAAGGGCGCGAGTTAAGGTCGAAATCAGACAAAAAGAAAATTCAAAAATCTCGCTTTAAGCCAAGAGTATTCCACTGGCTGGCAACTAGGAATACCGTAGGCGAGTGTTCTATACTAACGCGAAAGTCGCACTAGATGCTGGACTGTAATCGGGCGATGAATTAGGTAGAGTAAAAAGCTCCACTATTTGTAGTTCACAAGGCTTGGTGCCATAGACAAATTCTGTGAATTCAAAAGACTTGAATTTAATAAAAATTTCTTCTTCACCGACTAGCATTGAATATGGGATGAACAAGTTTACTAAGCTTTGTAATCAAAAATGCTGTGAACGGCATTAAACGAAATAATGAAAGCAAGGCTAGATGAGCAACTATTTTCAGAAGACTGGTTATGAATTTAGAATCAAGGAACCTGAGTTCTACAATAATAGTAACGATAATATTTGTGTAAAGTAAACTAAATGGTGACAAAATAATTAAAAAATTGAGATCAAAGAATTGAACTCTGCCGGGGATTTTAGCCGGAAGTATCAGAAACAATACTTAATAGTTACAAAAGTCGAACTTGATAATGAATTGTCTTGGAACGGCCAACAATAAGTTGGATTGAATGTATTCGCATTTTCCAAACACGTAGGTATTTATGGCTTCAAAACTCGAAAATCACAAAAATTACCTCGGGCGACAGATGAGATTTGTTCAGCGGATTACAGGCGAAATTGAACCGAAAAATGTATGAATGTTATAAAGATTATGACGCCAGGAGGTACAAAGAACTTTTTTTACAATTGCTAAAATCAAACTAGATAATATCACTTTTTCGATTACCTTCAGTGGGACAGTGGCCTTGAACTTTGAAATTTTTCTAAATCCTAAAGAGCTGAATCTGTATTCAATCGACTTCACAACTCCAGCTTACAGCATTAGGAACTAATATAAATGAACGGCAACAATAGTGAAACAATAAATGCGTTTTTATGCGGGGGCAGAAATTATAAAAAGCCGCTGTTAACTTCTCTTGACGGATTTTTACTGCAAAAAATATTGCTCGCACAATTTTATATTGAGCTAAAAACAAAAAAAAGAAGTTGACACAAATTCGAGGGCGTTTATATTCTAACACAAACATATGTATATTAGCATACATAGGTACGCAGCATATAGATTGCTCATATGGAAAGGTTGAACAAAACAATTTAATAGCCCAAGTACACAAGACAACGATGATGACGACGACGACAACGGGTCTCCCCACAAAAATTGATTTGATTTGTGCATGACAACACCACGCCAATACATATGTTGCGCCCCGTTCAATTTTGTGGTTGGCAATTGTCGTTTGCTGTTTCAATTTTATCTTTGTTTTAGCTATTTTGTATTTTTATTTATTTATAAAGTTTTTTATTTTTTTTTTTTACATAACTCTTTCAGAAGTTGTTGTCTTTGAGGCATAAAAATTATCGGCGTGGGCGCCTGCTTCATTCATGCAAAATGGTTCAAATGCACAAACAAGCTCTTAAACTTACAAACATACGTACGTATGTACAAAAACACGCACGCGCACCAACATAACGAATCATTCAATCACCGGCTTAGTTGTTTGGTTTACTTGCTTTGCTGCTTGTCAGCCTGACAGCCTTCAATTGCCAAGTACTGGCTTATACAGCACAGCATTTGCATTAAATGTACGTCAGGCATAAGAGAGAAAGAAAGATAAAGGGAGATAGTTAGCGCGCGCGACCCGACATATAGAATATCAGCATTCACTTGCAGACATACATCAGCAGCAACTACGACTACTACTACTACTACTTCTACTACTTTTTTTGTTTTGTTTACAAAGTTTTTGTGTTGTTTTCTGCTGGTTGCAATGTCGTTGCTTTGATTGAATTTATGTTAATTTTGTTGATGCTGTTTGTAAAATTAATCGCAGCGCATAATTATGTCTGGAAACTGACTTTATATGTCACATAATTTTCAATCACCTCTTAAGATAAGAGGCAGACCCCGAGCCAAAGAAAAGAAAGAAAAAAAAAGAGAAAAGAAAAACAAACCGAATACTAAATGTTACACGAGAATATGCATACATACGTGAAGGATATATATGTTTGTGCATATGCAAGTACATGTCTCGAGATAAACATTTTGATTAATGCTAATATCTAGTTTCTCTACGAATATAAAATATGATTTCCAATAATTTTTTCCATTTTTTTTAGCTTGAAATGTAAAAAATTTGAAAAACTAATTAGCAGCGAAAGTTTGATACAAACACGTTTTCGTGTTTCTTGCTGGACTTAAACAATTTTTAAAAAAAATGGAATCGTCTCCGTTATGTGTGATGTTATCAGTTAATGGCTCGGTCATTTTCCTAACATCAATTACTTAGGCTTTGCCCTTGTATGTTAAATTTCAATTCAATTTTTATTCAATTTAATGCTAATTTCAAAATGTTAATGTTAATGTAAAAAGTACTTATACACAAATTTTTTAATAAGAAATTAAATTATTTGCTTTTCATCAAAATACGGTAGCATACGATATTGTATATAGTATAGTATGCAGTATAGTATTTAGTATACAGTATAGTATTTAGTATAGTATGCAGTATAGTATGTAGTATGGTGTATAGTATACGGTAGAGTATAGTACATAGTATAGCATATAGTATAGTGTAGTAGTATAGTATACAGTATAGTATACAGTGCAGTATGAGGTATATTATACGGTGTAGTATACGGTATAGTATAGTACATAGTATGGTATACAGCCTAGTATATAGTATAGTATATAATATAGTATATAGCATAATATATAGTACCGATAGTATATAGTATAAGATAAAGTACAGTATATAGTACACATATTTTGTCAATGGTTTGTTATTGAATTTCCTTACTTTATATTTTACATTTTATTGACCATATATGATGTTTTTTATTAGCAGTTTTCTTTTCTTTGCTCTGCCAGTTAATAGTTACTTAAAAGAAATCTTAACACTTAAATTTCTACTTTCAATTTTATATATAAATTACAGTATATTTGAATGTGTTGTGAAATAGATTTCCTGTAATTTTTATTAAAAATAGCCTCTCATTTCTTTTCTAATCATTATAGCCGTTAATTGATGGAAGGATCACTTTCATTTATGCATTGGATCTGTTAAACGCCATAATTAAAAAAAAAACACGCCAAGTTTAACATTTCTACATTAATTTTTTAGACATTGAGAATTTTGAAAATCGTCAGATGAATTATAATATTTCAAGTTTCTAGGAGATTCATATTTTTTACCTCTTATTTCGTTTGAAATATTATAAACACTATAAATAAATCAATAATTTATTATTCCTTTCGTCCGGAATTATTATTTACCTTTGAAACTTTTATCGAAAGATATCTAATACATAAATTTAAACTTTCAATTTTAATTTGATTTAAAAAAAATTATAAATTCTTAATTATATTAAATAAGAAAATTAAATAGAAGAAGAATATTTTTATAAAATTTTAGATCAATATTTCTTATGTATATGTAGACTGCAAGGTACCATTCATTCTTTATTTGTCAGTGAATCATGCCAAGTTTCCAACTTGATCTAAGATCAATTAAAAAATATGAGTAAAACTTTTTGATACATAGACATGAAAGTTCACATCATCCTTTTGTAGTGACCTACTTTTAGGGTTACCCTCGGCATCTTTTTAGAGTTCTAGCAAAAGAGACCATATCGGCTAATAACTTCCGTAGCCCAGATAAGAATGTCGCCTCTAGGAAAAAATCTAATTATTTCTAGAAAATCCAAAAACCCATACGACGTCCATCAAAATTCATGTCAGTTTGATCATTTCTTTACAAGTGATAGTGGTCTGAGTAGAGCCTATTTTTGTTATTTTCAAAGTAATCAAGAAAAATGGTATATGGTATATTGATTAAACATTGCTCTAACATTTCAAAAACCTTAAAAGATTGTGTATTCACTATTTTGATTACAAATTTTGACATCAGAAAGCTGATTCCCAAATGACTCAAATTGGAACAAACTCGTGTCTTACGTTTGAATCGTTGTTATGGTATTTTCCAAGTTTTTGAAAATCTCAAAAAGATGCTCTAGGGAAATGGTAAGAAGTCACTTCATAAATTAGAGCTCACTTTGAGGATCTTGACAAATCGTTCGTTGACAAATCTAAAGGCATCGAAATATTAAAACGCGTTGGATTGATTGTGCCGTTAATTTTGGCCATTTTTTCGCTGGAAAAAATCACTCATTGAGAAAACTTGGCACAACATGTATATTAATTAAAATATTTTTCATCATTTTTTTCCCATATTTCGCGTAACGTGGCGGTACCGCTTCGAAAGGACTCACGATCCTTTGAAGCTATCCGTGAATCGATACATTTTCACGTTTCTTCAATTTTGTGAAAGGGCGTGCAAGCCAAACCATGCTGTGTCGATCTGAAGAAGTGGTAATCAGAAGACTGTAAGTCTGGTGAGTACGCTGAGTGCCGGAGAACTTCTCATTCGAGCTGCAACAATATATCCTTGACAACTCTTGCAACATGTGGCCGAGCGTTCTTATGTAGGAGGACGACCTTGCATCTGTTTACCGCTATTACTGGTCTTTTTTGCAACAATACATCGTTCAATTCGTTTAATTGAGGTCGGTATACACAACTGTAGTAACTGCTTTCATTCGGTTTTAATAATCATCGAATTTAATTTTGTACTTTGTCATTTTTATCTGTAGAAGTTATTGGCCAAAATTAACGCAAAGACTAAATATTATACTCTAATGATTATGTTGATAAATAAAGTCAAATATTTAAAGAATTTGAACTTGAAATACTAAAAGCGGCGTACGGAATTAATTCCTAAGAATTACTTTGCTTTCCATTTTTAAATTATTAAAGATTTACGCAATAAAGTGATAATCGTTCACGTTCAACTTTTCTCAGTAATAAGTAAATATTTGTCTTTACGCATGCGTAAAGCAACTATGCACACTGCATGTGGCCGGTAATTTTAAATCATCGTCATAAAATTCGACACAAAACGATCATACTGTAAATTGCCGTATAACTTGCTCTCCACCAATTTGTGCCTACCCAGCATAATAGCATATAATTGGACCACGTACCATGTTTGCGAAATGTTCGTAGGAACAATACATTGTTGAATGAGTCGACCCTAATATACAATTTTTTTCTTTGCGTTGTTCAATGTATTTATCGTTACGAAATTCATCACAAAAGATTTCATTATTACTTTGTTGAGAGATTATACTACAGAGATAAAAAACGAAAGTAAATTTTAATAATTTACATTTGGTGTTGTTGGAAGGTGCGCCCTTCCATTATTAAATGATATTCTTAGACTGTTTGAAATGTCAAGAGCATTAAAGCATTGCAGAATATTTGACTGGACATTAATAATTACCGAAACACTACGTGAAATATAAATGTGCCAGCTAGCGTTGCGCAAATTTGTTTATAGTCATTAACGGTTTGAGGTCAAATGTTAACATTTCCTTGAAAAACGCAGGAAATCCAACTTTAAAAAAAAAAAGAAGAAAAAAAAGCCATACAAAAGATTCATCAGCAGATCCTAAATACCCTTTGTGCCGTTATTTGTTCTACAAATGTCTTGCCTGGCGACATATTTACACAACCACACCATTTACAGTCTGTTAGCCAGCCACCAAACCCTACATTTTAACAAATGGTAATTCAAATTAAATGTGTAATTCAATCTGCTAATTGACTCGATTATTTTTATTTGCCAGTAACAGAAAATGAAAAAACAGCGGCAACAACAACAACAAGAAATTAAAGAAAAAAAAAGGAAAGAAACAGCAACAAGAGCAAGAAACATGTACTTAGTCCGATCGTTATGAGCGAAGGATAAAAACGACTTTTTAGAACCCTAAATTGAAAGTGTATTAGACAAAAAAAAATTTAACTAACTCAACGAGGAAAGCAAATCTATCGAAACAAAGGACACATGTAGAGTAAGGTCAAGTAAAAAAAAAAAAGAAAAGCTTAGAAAAGTATTCAAATTTTAAATGAAAACTTAGTGTTTACATTTTTTTAGATTCAAAATTTAAATTTTACTCCATATTTTTAGTCTGTAGGGTGCTTGACGTAAAAACGAAAAAAAGTCAACCGCATTACTATGTTTTTCTTGCTTTTACACTTAAAACGCTTGGATGCTTAAAATAGTTAAAACCGTTTTAGTGTTTGTAATGCTTTCTTATTTTGGTTTGGCCACTAAAGAGTAATAGCTAGCGTTACTGTTGTTGTGTTATTGTTAGTTGGCTGTTAGTGATCGAACGAACACATTTTTTCCAAATCGGCTTCAGGTGCTAGTTTCACAGATAGTCAACACGTATTTGCGAGTGCCAAATGCATAATAAATAGCAGCATGCCTGACATTTAACAAGCGTAAATGCAAAAACGAGGCAAAGAGTAAATAACAAACGGCTGGAATGGAGGCGGCAGCAGCAGCAACAGCAGCCGATAACGTTGATACTGTATTGCTGGTTATTATTGGTTTTATTTTTTTTTCTCTTTTCGCAGGCTGCTACAAAATATAAATATTTCAATATGCAGCGAGACCGTTAACTTTGGAAAAAGTCATCCTAAGCCTAAAGCCAACTGACAAATTACCGCATTGCAACCGTGTTGACGCGCCGTTGACTCTTGCAGTTTTAAACAACACTCTATAGTGTAGAAATAAATACGTATTCGGCCCGACTAAACATTATAAGTTTAGTTATAGATAGACTTGTGCTTGTTTTGGGTACAAAAATGCAAAATTAAACGTTTTCTGCCAGCATGGAATTGTCTTGCCCCGCACACGCAAATAATTCGGACGTTAATAGATGTCATACCAAATGAAGTGTGCTTTACGCATTCATGCACATAACCATGCTCATGCTCATATGCATGCCATGCCTGCCTGACTGCCTGACTCCCTGACTGCCTGCCTTGTTTGCTAACTTGGCCGGCTTGGCTGGCTTGGCTGGCTTGGCTCGATTAGTTAGCTTTGTTGGCTGACCGCCTGCTTGTTTTCTTCGCCGGAAGACTATATACAACAAGTAGGCACATGTCGACTGAATATCCATTATTATGCGCCTGCGTACACTATGAATCGGTAAAAAAAAAATATTTTATACACTTGAATTAGGTGTTTTCTTGCCTTGAAGCACTCACTGACAATAAATGTGTACAACAATAATCCAATCAAATATATTCAATGCAATATACAAAAGAAATTCCGCTCAAATTAAGGTAAAAAAAAAAAATACAGGTGAAAAAACCTTTTTCCTTAATTTTTAAATTGTCTGTCTGAGCTAATTTTTTAAAATCATTCTGCGTTGTGCAATAATTCCAATAAAAATCTGGCATAAAAACGAAAAAAAAACCCGAAACAAAATTTAATACTCATAATTTTACCAGCGACTTATGTTTAGTTATTCCGTAAAAATCATTGCATTCTTATCTTTTAAGGAGTGACTCGAAGAGGATGTTAGGTTTTCATTTAAAGAAATGATTACACTGAGCAAATTATGTAACGCTCGTTTCGTAGGAATATTAAGCTTCGGATTGTTAATAGTTTTTTTCGTGGTCGATTAAACCTTTGGATCATAATCGAGTTAGATAAAAAAAAAAAACTACATTCAACAGTCAAATATATAGAAATTTTTGTGTTATCATTTAATTTGGACTTACAAACCTTATAATATTCAAATCACATGAAGCATGAACCAGTTTTATCTTCCCAAACGTGATGTTTTATAAATCGTTTCTTCAAATCAAAGAAGAACACTTTGCGTTGGTATGGGTGATTTCTATTTTCTTTACAACACCGACTAAGGCACACTTTCGACATTATGTCTAAGACTTTTGTATAATAATTTTGTCGATTAGTCATGCAGATCTTTTATTAAATGAGCCTCATCGCACTACACTTTCTTTTTAATTTTTTAATTCCTTTGATGGTCACACATAATAGACGTTCAATTCTATCAGTTTGTTCTAAACTCTAAACGGTGTCAAAGCATAATCGCAACATTCTCCTTTCGTCTTACACTTCAATATCTTACTAGGAATACTAGAAGCATAAAGATATATACGCATTTTTTCCTATAACTTTTGAATTGTGTATTGATCAAGATAATTATAGCACTGAGTTGAAGCTAGAGCGCATGGCACGAATCGTATCGAATTTTGATAAAAACCAATCAAAAAAAAAAAAATACTGATAATAAATCGAAAGCATTATTGAATTGTATGTGTGTGTGTGCTTGTCTACGAATAAATATTAAACTTGAATGCATTGAAATAGTAAAAGAACCTAAAATGAATGTCTATACAAAACCTAAAAAAGTAAAACTGTTTCTATAAAAAAACATTACATTGGCATCTAGAAATTTCTAACTAAAGTCGTCTGTCTCCTGAATCGATACAAAACTAAAACAAACTAAAAGGGAAAAGTCTTAAACTCGTTTACAGTTACTTGAGATTATTAGATACGAAAGTTTGCTTAATTCCCTACCGAGAATTTATTTAACGCAAATGGGTACTTACTTAGAGTGCCTGGGAAAATAGCTTGAAATTTCAAGAAAAACATTTCTAACAGATAGTGAATTTTTTTTTTCTCAAAGTCTATGTAAAGTCAATTAACTAATTTTTTTTCACAAGTTTACAATGGTTTCCTCCAATTAAAGCGAAACCATTTTGCAAATATAAACTGCTCGAATGTGTTTGAAAAAGGTGAGAATAATTTTATAAATTGTAACTGATACGCAACGCTGTAGAAAGAAAAGGAAAGAGAGGAAGGAGGAAGACGGATATCTTGTCCGAATTGGTAGAACCTTACAAAGTCAGTTCTGAAATTGAAACGTTAGTGTTTTTTTAGTTTTCAAGCACCTGTACTAACTGAAGCTGACTTAATCAGCTCTCTTTTTGGGGGGTAATGTAAAAGATGTCGTGTCGATTTTTCTCTCACTTTATTTTAACCAGTTGCTTAGTTACATCTCATCAATATCTTCTATCTTCTGACAAAACGGGGGGTCAAATAGCCAAGTAACAACGACATAACCAATCGACCGGCCACTAACCAGACAATCACCAACAACTAACAAACAACATGTTGTGTGATTTTCATTTTTCTTTACTTATGTTATTATTATTGTTTTTTTTTCTTTTTTTTCTTTTTTGTTTTTGCATTTTTGTTCATTTGTAAATCAAATGCAAAGTAATTTCAATATTTGACATATACAATGCACACGCTGGTTATATTCTCTCGTTAATGATTACAAGAAAATATTTATGAAAAAAAACTGTATATATACATATATATATTATATATGTTATGCGTTTCGCGCTCTCCGTTTTTATGGTTAGAAACTTGTTAAAGCTGATTTAAGCCATTGACAAGTGATCATAAAATATGGTAATTATATTTGGCACCATATACAAGAATTATGAGAGTGCACGTGTTATTTTTATAATGAGAAAAAAAATTATAGAAAAAAAATGAAAAACAAATGACATAAAGCATAAATATGTTAAAATTTATGCGGTGTGTTTTTAATTTCGCTATGTGACCTGTTTGACATTAAGCTTTAACTATATAACGAATTAGGACAAGATGGGTAAAAGCTAAAAGTAAGTGGAAGTGTGTTGAAGTGTGTAAAAATAGCCTTTAAATAAAGGATAAAGAAAATAAAGTGAAAGATAAGGCAACATTTGTGAGTTAAGATATGACCCCATTTTACCACATGCAGATCTAAAGAAAATTTGTTTTTTTTTTCCTTTAAAATATAATTATTTCTTGACCACAACAACAATTTGTACCCAAAAGCAAAAGGAAATTTCCCTCTATATTGCACTTTTATGAAGGACTACATGAACGTTTTTATCATTATTATTTTTTTTTTAATATTTACTTACTATACGCTTTTTCGATAAGTACCAATCACGAGCTACGCTTCTGCGAGAAGAGCCGCATTTTAATTTTAAAAATTCGCAGGAACAAACTTTTAAAAATGTTAACGGAGAGTTAGTTATGTTAACTGATAGTTCTTTTGTCAAACGTTTTTGATCGATTTTCCACGGCTACGAACAGTAGGCAGCAAATTCAGCACAAATCAAAAACGTTATGCCAGAACATGATCTTATGACTTGAGGGCAAAGGTGAACATATCTTTTAAATTTTTTTTTCTTTTGTATAAGATTTTGATTGAAAATGCAGTTTGCGAAGAAGTCAAACTTTATTCATAATTGTACCAGAGTTCTTGACCAAAAATTTTATGAATGTCATGAGAGAATCACTAAAGCCAATGAATCAATGAAAGTTCACTGGAAGAATTCACAGTTGCCGCTTACTAAGAGAGCTGATAATATAAGTGATATGAACTATTTTCAATGGGTTTCGAATACGTTTTACACAAAATGTATATTCTTTTTTTATAAATGGAAAAACAAGATCATAGGATACTTTTTCTTTCTATAATTGTACTTGTATTTTGCTGTTTTAAACTATTAATGTGCGCCACTAATAATTTAGAGCTATCGCTATGTCTTTTCGGAAATGCTCTTAATATTTCGGAACAAATTTAAGGCTAACACAAGTTTTTTTTTCTTATTGACATTGCGAAACTGCTAGATTCTCATTACTAAATCTACTGACATTTTATATAAAGTCCGTATCGCTAAATCGTGACAAGTGTAGATTCTATTTACAATCTCAATAGTTTTTACAATTTCTTTATTTTGAAAATAATATTTAAAGGAATTTATTTCTTTTATTTAACTCGAATATCGTTATTATACTCTCAGCGTGCACCAGTTTACAACTATCAGTTTACAACTCTCTAGTACGGCTAACTATTACGACTTACTATTAAGACTAACTCTTCTTAAGCGAAATGCTCCGCTTATAAACTTTACGATGCATCCCATTCTACGATGCCTGTTAATCCCTTTTGCTGCTGGCTTTCCTGGCGTAGTTTCATTAAACCTTATGATCGAAATATCTGAAAAGTGAATTGTATTGAACTTTGGACTTAATACTCTTCCCTGGGTTCATCAAATTTCAATTTTATACATATCAGAGTTTTCACTCACAAGTTCTACAAATAGAATTTAAGCAGCAAACGCAGACTCATCTATTTTGCAATTTTGTAGCAAATGTAAGTAAAAGACACTTCTGATTCAGGTTTGAATAAAATTTTTTTTCCAATATTGTTTGTTTGGAGTACTATATCATTCAAATGATATCTTATAGGACTGGATCCTTTTGAGGTAATTTTCGATGAATTGTCTCCACATAGGGGCCAATAGTTCGACCATAACTTGACAGATATTCGTTTTCAAAGCGTCAAAAGTTGAAGGATTATTCGCATAAACTCGATCTTTTGCGAAATCCTACAGAAAAAATACAGCGATGAGAAATCCTATAATCTTTGTGATCAACACACAACTTAACGTGAAATTACAAGGTCGGGAAATTTCTGGCACAACAATGCCAAAACGGAACGTGTAGCTTGTGGTACAATACTATTGAAACCACATATCTTCAACATCCATTTCTTCAATTTCACACCAGAAAAGATAAGGTAATCATATAGCTACAACGATCAGAATACTGTGCGCGCCGTGTAATGCATAAATTTCGACTTTCTTCGACACTTTCACTAATAGTAAGATTTTCCTAAACTTAAAAAAATCTATTACAGTTTTTTTCTGCATTGAGCTCAGATGGACGATCATATTTGACCATAATTTGCTCAAGGAACGTATCTACTATAGTAAGTTTTTGCAAATTTAAGAAATTTGTTAAACGATCCACATTGTAAAGTGGCGAATATTATATTAAAAACATGATGAACTGGATGACAATCCGAACCACGAAACGAATAACCCGATATGTTAGTGTTGACGCAAATTTTTTAAGTTAAGATTTTATTGGAAAACTTTTCCACGCCTAAAAGTATTTCACCACGCAGTAACTTTCGTTTTCAATGGCTTGTGTTTATTTCTGAAATCTTTGTAAATATATGTTTTCGAATATTGGAAAGGTTGTTACCAGTAAACCAATTGCTGTGTAATGAGTTTACGACATTTTCTAATTTATTTGATTTTATTCTGCGCATGTTCAAAGTGTTGGATTCAATTAAATTAAAGAAATCTATAAAAAAAAGCATTTCCTTTACTCACCGCCAAAGAAATTGTTATTAGCACTCGTTAATACTATTAATAGTACAAATGCAAATAATATTTTCAGGCAAAGGAATCCAAATGTAGATCGTACTATTGGACAAACCAAACAATAACGTAAATAATATGTCCAGACGAGGGGACTGTTATATTACTATTGAAATTGAAGTTATACCTAAAACAACTTTAAATATAAATTAATTTCTCTCTATCTCTCTCCCCTCTCTCTCTATCTCTCTAGCCTTCTTTCTCTATCTATCTCTCTCTCTCTTTCTCTTTCTCTCTATCTCTTCCTCTCTCTTTCTCTCTCTACCTATAACAATAATTAAGATTTTCCCATACACTCGATTAACGCAAAGTATGTTTAGCAGTTGCCAGAAAAAAAAATGTTAAACTTATGACTTATACACTATCAACACAATAATAAATGCGAAAAAAGAAAAAAATAAATAAAAATGGAAACAAGTAAGAAAATTATATTCGGCTGTGGCCGAGTCTTACAACATTTACTAAAACAAACAAAACCAAAAAACGAAGAAAAGGAAATTTCGACACCCTAGAAATGGTCGAATTTTCTATTTTTTTATAGGTACCGCTGGATCACTGTGGAAATATCTATCACTGCTCCTATTGTAGTTCATGAGTATTGATCATAACCCTTTTTTTTGGATTTATTATTCTTACTTTACGCCGCGTACTGATCAATTTGATTCATTTTCAAATGCCAAACTCCATGCGAGAGTTTGAAATGTTTGAAGCTGACATCTTAATTTTTGTAACATTACAAGACGGACAGACATCAATTCAGAAATTGGTAGTGATTATGTACTTGTACATCGATTTAAAAATTGATACTGATCGAGAATGTGTACAATTTCGATAAGGCCTTTGAAGCTCTTTTCTGAGCGTTTCAAACGTTTTAACAAAATGAATGTATTCCCCACCTTCGTTAATGTGAATACAAAAACACCAAATATGTGATAAATTCAATGTTCAGAGTTAGTGGCCTACACTTACTTTACTACGTACGCTAACAAATCTACTATATAATAAATATTTACACACATACATATGAACATATGTTCATGATCGTAATCATTTTCGAACGAGATAAACATCTTTAAGATCATGTTTGCCACATCCTTCTTCGATGTTTTATTTGTTAGTTAATTTAATATAACAATATAAGCAAAAAAAAATACAAGTGATGTTGTTGTTGAAGTTGATGTTGTTGTTATTGTTGCAGAATGAATAAAAATTTCAAATATTTTAACAAGCTTTTTACAAATGGTTTCGATTTTTTCTGGCATAATTTGCAACCTTTTGACTGAACTCGTGATTATTTGAACAACTGAAAACTTAAATCACTACAAAATAACAAAAGCAGCAGCAACAACAAGTTAAACTTACAAAAGCAAAGAAATAAAAGAGGGGAAAAGCTATAAACAATAAACAATAACAGCAACAATAGCACACATGACTACAGTTAAGGCAAAAGCTGTCAGTGATGCATGTGCAAACACTTGTACTTTATGGAGCTCCCGAAATTGTGCAGCAGCAGCAACAACAAGCAACAGTAAACAACAAAACCTACGTACGTACATATATTTGTTGCATTTTGTTAAGTGTTTTAATATTTTGTGCTGAGAAAAAATAAACGAACAACAACAGCAACAATTATTTATTATTGTTAAAAATAAATAATAAAAACAAAAAAAGAAAACAGTAGGTAGACGGTATGTTGTGTAAGTTAATGTTACACCGGCGAACAGTTTTATATAGAGTTCGTTATAACCAAACTGACCTGTCGCGACATGTCTTGTAGTCGTCTTGAGGTCTCTCTGTAAAAAAAAGCCAGGTGCAACATAAAGCCAACACACGTTAAAAGAAACAAAACGAAAAAAAGCAAACAAAACAAACCAGAGACAATGTTTGACTAGTAAATAGACTGTTATATGTGAACCAGCCAAAGGAAATCATAAACCACACATATGTACGTGTGTTCGTATGTATTTAAGTACGTTTGTATAAATTTAGAATTATAGTATTGACAACAATGGCAACAACAATAACAAGAACAATAATAACAACAACAACAACAATAATAATAACAATAACAACAAGAGTATCAATCTCAACGGCGACAATGATCATAATAACAATAATAATAATAACAGTAACGTTGTTGCCAAATAAGCAACCAATTGCCACAACTGACAACTTAAACTAGAAAAATTACTAAATTTGGCATAAACTTCCAAAAGAGAGAGAATAAAAACCAAAGCAACGAGAATGAAGTTATAATCGATTTAGGTCGAACCGTTTGATACCCATCTCATAAGCAATAATTTTCTTTTGTTCTTATCAAATACTGACTCAGTGCAAATGTTACTTAGCATTGTTTTCCGAAAAAATATAATTTAAACGTATAAAGCAAAGAATTGTAGGAAATTTGATCTGTTATATCATATATCTTATATCCCTTTGATATTTCCTTATACACAACTGAGATCCGCAAGATCTGGAAATTATCGATTTGTAATAGCATACAGAAAAAATTTGGGAAGTATAGAGAACTTGTTTACGATTTAGTGCCTATTTTAATAGGATGATCAATCTTAAGTAGACTTTTTTGTTTTTTTTTTTATTATTATTCAACAATTTGACAGATTATGGAAAGGTGATCTTAACTTCTTTCACTTTCTCATAAATTGCTTGGGGAAATGAAATGCTTTTTGTATAAGACGACCGGGCTTTGAATCAATCATTTTTGTCATAGTTATACTGATTTTCATTTATAAAATATACGTATACAACCATTGTCCACAAGAACAACAGATAGTTTGTTACAATTTCAAATATTTTCAAAAAAAATTTATTTTTATTTTAAAATATAGTTTAAAATATATTTTCAAAAAAAAATAAAAAATTCTGGAAAATTAGAATAAAAAGGGCATATTATGAAAGCATTCGCGAAATTATGAAAACATTTTAAACATTAATATAGAACGTAATGCTTGATTTGAAAAAAAAATTTAAAGCTAACAATAAAAGAAGCATTCAGTTTTTTTTTTGAATAATATAATTGGAATAATATAATGAATAATAATTGTATAATACAGAATATTCGTATTATTCTATTTCGAATTGTCAATTATCGCTTATAATATATAATAATAATAATAATAATAATAATAATAATAATAATATTTCGGATTTTCTTGATGTCTTCCCTTAAGTTTTGTTATTTTACAATGTTTTTCATTCAATCTTTATTTTATTATAAATTTCACAAAACTCTCAATAAGACTAAGACTAAGGGAATTTACTTTAATAATTTCTAGCAAAAGTGAATCATTTTCAATTATTTGTAATCAAAACTTGCCGTAGATTTGTACTCCTTGTATCGCGTATACGATTCAAATGTACTGACAGATCGTTACAATTAAATGTTTCTATTGTACCTTTCTAAATGTTCAATTATTTGGAATTTTTTCATTCTTGCAACTATCATTCTCTTTCCAATCTTTCCAATGGGATCTTTAAAAATTAGTCCAGAACGTTATTACACTACATCTATTATTCTTAGTTTATTCTCTGGATGTACTCTTGCAATGTGCACTTAAAATTTTTTGCAGGGATACAAGCTTTCTGCCCAACTGGCCTAACTTTGTTAGTTGTGGTCTCGTCAAAATAAATTTGTACTACTTAGCGATCAGAGACGCTGCTGAATGAGAGAAATAGGAAAATTTTCAATTGAACTCAATATGATTACAAATATTTCTATATCAAATTTTATTTTTCCATCTAAGAACCTGAAGGGATTATATGTATGAAAAAAAAAAAATATCGATCAAAACCATATATATTTGCTTTAATACCAACTTCATCAAAAAATTTAAGACAAATTTGTTTGAATTTTTTGTTGCAAAAACGCTACGAAATTAATCCTTTACTCTAATATTATATTTGAAGAAGGAGAAAAACCTTGGTACTCCTTTCTATTGAATTACGAACTAAAATTTTTACTTAAAATATACACATTTTTTACTTTATCTGATTAACAAAAGATTAAAAACTAAGTATCACGCAAGACTCGGTTAAGATTAGCAAAATAAAAAATGCTTTGCGTGTTATTCTGATAGCAATCTATTCTGTTATGTACTCTTTAGAAACAATTTTAGGAAATATTTCCTGTATATACAGAGTGTTTATGTTATACTTTAGTCATATAATGTTATAGTAGTAAATGTATATAAAACATTTGCTCACATCTATGCAAGCAGACTTACATTCACGATGCTTACTCTAGCCTAACATTTCAAACGATTTAACCGCGTTACTGAAAAAAGATATGTGCAATGAAAAATGTTTTCTTTGGCTTCTAATTAACTTTATTAAAAAGGAACAAACAACAAACAAAACAAGCAATTGGTAAATGCCAAAATATTCGGCCAAAGACATATTAAATATATAATGTAAGGCTCTTAGAACGATTAAAAAGAATAAAAGAATATTACCTTTGAATCCTTTCAAAGCTACTAAATGTAATAATGTGTAAACGGGAGAGGAGTCTTTAAGGAAACAACGTTTTTTTTTTTTTTTTGATTACATGCACTGGCGGCAAACAAGCATTTTTAGGCATCAAAGTAAACTTATATTAAATGAAGTAATTCATTATAAAGCGAGTTTGCTACAGTTTTATTAGATGCTACCAATAAACTATAGAACTAAAGATACTAATAATTTTTAACGAGAAAATGAAAAAAAAAAAATAAAATAAAAATAAATAAATAAAAAGCTTATTGTGTCCATTACAGTTGTTGGCATAATTAATTTTGATTTTACACATATACATACACATATACGCACACACACACACACACATTTCTACGTAAATATGAACATTTACTGATATATAATTTGTGGCATTTTGTTTATTTGATTTTTTTTGTTTTTTTTTTTG
>KK351287.1:0-29212 GCA_000671755.1 Glossina brevipalpis | reverse complement strand
CACACACACACACACACACACACACACACACTATATATATATATATATATATATATATATATATCTCCATATAAACACTACATAAAGCTTACAATATGACTTCAAGTCAGTCGTTTTAACTCAATTCCACTGTCATTCTATAATCACCAACACAAATTATTGACATTATTTGAATTGTTTTGGATTTTTTTTCTTTTTTCATTTATTTCATTTCGTTTTGGTTTGGATTTGCGGTTTGGTTGGCTGGTCTTTTGGTTGGCTGGTTATTTGCTGATTGTGCCAAATGTTTATGGTAATTCACATTAATTGTTTGTGATAGGACAATTGTTGTTTTAAAATTTATTTTATTTTTTGTTTTTACCTTTTGCTGCCCGTGTGCACATTTTTAACATGTTTAAGATTCTCTCATGCTATATAGTGAAGTGTACTTTTCGTTGAGAAATCGTAACTATAGCTTTCAATTTGTGATTGCTATCAATTTGGAAAAAAAAGCTCAAGGCTTTAAATGTTTAGAAACGGACCTCATAATTACAATCTTCTCTATAGCAATAAACCATAAATGTAAATATTATTAGTTTAGCATGTTTACGCAGCCGAGATTGATAGGTAATAATAATAATAATAATAATAGTTGTATCCCGCATCATTGGAAAAATGTTCATAGAAACAAAATGAGGTCACACCATTGGCATCTGGAATCTATAAGTTCGATATATTAGTTAAATAGATATTTTAATAAAATTCTCGAATAAGAAAAATTCCAAAAATATTTCATATTGGCCTCGCACAGAGAGAAAAAGCGGCCGTTATGCAATTAATAGTTGATTTTGCGTCAAATGGGAAACAATTAAAAAACTAAGAATTTCAGTATGTGGAGTTTAGTCGTTTTCTTTTTTTTTTCTTAAATCTTACTCCCTAATATGTCATTATTATTAAAAAGCTTTCGTCTGGAAAAGTTGAAAAGCAGAAAGATTTATTGAGCCCGTTAAAGGAGGAAATTACTGTAAAAATAGATTTAGAAAATTAAACTTTTTTTTTCTTCACAAAATTTATTGTCCCCAAGAAACGCTTGTGCTGAGAACTTACAGTTTTATCTCTTTTCTTCTCTATTTCTAACTTTTCTAATGTACTAACAGTTGCCTTTAGAAAGTGTTCATTACCATTTCAAAGTATTTAAAAAAAAAAGAATATATATATTGAAGTAGCTTTAGCCAGACAATCGCTAAGTAGATATGAGAGCTTGAGAGCTATTCGAGCGAGGTTGGGTGCTTCTGCCATGAAATTATGAAGTTAGGATGAAGTTTTTGATTTCGATTTTCAATTTCGACTATAGAATTATACATTTTCTTCCTTTTTTTCTTTAGCATTTCGATTCACAAAGTAAAGTGTAAAACGTGCTATTCTGCCTTCGCTAGATAAGGTAAATGTTGAAGTACTTGGTAGCACAAAAAAAATCAGAAAGAACACTTAAACATGGAAAAGCTTTTTTTATGATGCTGAGATTGCAGACTAATTGGGAAAAAAAATAAAAAATTTATCATAGCAAAAGAACATATCTATAACACACACACCGATATATATATATATATATATATTATATTATATATTATATTATATGTTATTATATATATATATATATATAACAAATCGTTTTGTCTCGAAATACTATTTTTCAAAACCGGTAAACAGTACAATTCCAAAAATGTTCAATTTTTCTCGTTTCAAACATTATCTAGAGAAACATTATAGGATTTATTTAATAAGCTGATTCAAACTTTTCTTTTTAGCCGAAATTTGAAGTTCATTCCGAAACTTGACAAACACACATACATCAGTTAGGTATATTTTGAAAAATTCTATGTGCTCATCTATCCTCCTCCACCCTCATTTGATTAAGTCAAATAAATGTCTTTCTATAAATTTTCAAGGAGTTCAAGCGATTTAGATGTTGTTGTTAGCGTCTATTTAAGCTCACGAATTCAATCCACTACAAATATGATCTGGAACTATAAAATGAAAGGAACTAATATCAGTTACGTTTTAGATATTAATATATTTATTAATATATATATATATATATATATAATGTGCTGTAATGCCGTACTCTAGGCAAGCTTTTACTTGCAAGTACATGCTGGTGACTATTTGTTGTTAACTATTTACGGCATAATAAAGTGAACTAATTGTGATTTGTAATGATTGGCAATCAACTCTTGTTTCCGGTATATTTCTATACGTAAATAGCAAGTACGCGTGCGTCTATAAATGTGTTTCAATGTATTTCTATATGTTTTTATGTTGTTAAAGGCATAATGATCAAAGTCATGATATAAATCATCTCGGGCAATTAAGAAGTCAAACAAGGTGGTGTTGATTACATATGTTCACAAATATATGTATTTACGGTGCACCTGCCTGCCTATCTGCCTGCCTTCCTACTACTACTAAATGTTTATGCTGTAAAAAAAATTTTTATGTTTAAAAGCTTACTGTAATTAAGAAAATGCTTTTATATGCAAATATATACGCTGGAGTTTTTTTTTAAATGCGAAAGGAAATTGAATTTTATGGTGAGCAAATAAAAAGAAAATTTATGATAAACGCAAACGAGCCATGGGTGCACGTTTTTCTTCTTTATATCGGCTAGTAACGCAGATCAGTGTACGCTACGTATGTTGCATCATTCGTAACAGCAAAAAAAAATGTATCAAATCTTTATATTCAGGATACGTATTATATACAAAATGTTTTTTTATAATTTTCTTCATTCTTTCGGAACTAATGCTGATAGTGTCGAAAGAAGTCTGCTCTCTAAAATATTTTATGTTATGTCAAATATTGTGGACGTCTGTCAACAGATTCGTGCAATTCATATGAATAGGAGAAGTAGTAATTTATCTGAGAGCACAGTATTAATGTGCTGATATTTTGTTCTTAAGTTGGAAATTAATGAAGAAAAACTTTCCACCACTGCAGGTTATATTGATCATCGAAATATAAAAGTGGTATTAAGCTACGTATAGTAGAAAGCTTTATAGGCCGAACTCTTCGGAAAAACAAGGGTTAGGTAGATAAAAGACAATTATTTCGCAAAGAATAATTTCTCGTAGTTTCTTTGGTTACAAGATGTCTACGTAGAATGTTTCTTTCTAATCGCTGGGAACGACCCTTTACCATTAAATGATGACCTCTTAGACTTGGGTCTCGCTTTGTCCAGAGGGGAAGTTTCCTCATTCTGGCAGTCCAGGAGTACTATTATCATAACGTTCAGCCAACGCCGTGAAATTAAAGACTATCCGTTGCAGGCGTTCGCACAAAATTAATAGAGATTGGTCGTATTAACATCGTATCGACAGAATCGACCATAGAGGGTTCGAATGATATATATTTTTTTGGAAGTCCTAAAGCCAAACACCCCAGAAAAATTTTGCTTAAAAGAAATTGTAGCTTAACCTGAAAGGTTAACAGTATCGATTGTACCGATATTTTCTGCTCTTCGTATACCGTCGGCCATTCTGATATTAAGCCTTTATAGCTTTATAGGTATCTAAATTATCTGACTTCTTAGGAGCGATTTTTTTTCGCAATACAATATTATTAATAAAATCTATAATTCTATTTGAACAAGTGATTAATAACTATTGCAGCTTAAATAAAATTTTGTTTAAAAAAAATATAAAAATAAAAATATATCACCACATAGCTGTCATTATAACGTAATCTACTAAGACTTAGCATCTAAGATAATAAATCCGAGGAGTAGCATACATAAGTAACATAACAAAACATACGAAATAACATACGGGCAAAATTATTAAACAAATAAAATTAAGGTTAATTTTATAGTTTACACACTTCTGTTAATACCGAATGAAGCGTACAAACCGATTTAGTCGATTTTAACTCTAAGTGAGACTAAAAGAATAACAAATGAAAAATAAAATGAAAATAAGTTCGATATTAGACAATACTTTAAACTCTTAGTTATTTATATTTTTATTATAAGCGTATTCTGCTGCTTACTTCCACTTATGATTTGGTGGTTTGATCAAAAAATAATAACAGGTTACGAATTTTGTAGACTTTGTCGTGCTACATCTTGCGTATAGACAATTGAATGGTTTATTAACAATAGAAAGTGAAGAGAAAGGTTGAATTTGGAAAGAAAGGTTCTGTGTGGCACTTATGAAACGGAAAATTGTGTTAAGCTAAAACATGATATATATGAAAGATAGGTAGAGTTTGAAGAGCGATTGAATTGATTGATAAATTTGGATATTTTAAAGAAATGAAAAATATTTTGTTCGTTTTTGATCAAATCGCGTTAGTAAAGTAATGTTTATCGAAACTCATTTAATACGCAATTCAATGCGTTGCAAACGGTTAAAAGATTTGATGTTATTTCTGTAATGGATATAATGAGAAGAAAAAAAAACAATCGTCTACGATGATGCGTGCTATTGTTGCTTGATATGTATTTACTTTCTCTTATTTTATGCATTTTTCGATTGCGTTCGTTTGATTATTATTATTTTTTTACCGGTTTTAAAAGAACCCTTAGGCTATTAGAGATTTTTCCAATGAACACAAATTTATTTTTAATTATCATCATGTCAGTAGTTGTAAGCACAGCATATATATTTGTATATCGGTATAATATGTAAGTGAGACTGACTATAAACATAATTTTACTTTCCTGCTTAAAAAATTTAAATAAGTTATTGCGCTATAATTGTATGCAAACACGTAGAGAGTCATGTTTATGTGCATTTACGAACAACTAGCGTTATTAAGCCATTAACCCGTACTCTAAACGTGGTAAAGTAACGATTTCGCCGAGAAAGTTTCTGTTTAATATATTTTAAAGACATTAAGAAAATTGTTTTTCTCGGTAACGTTTCAAGCGGACTTAATTATTGTTGCACGAAGCGTAGGCTAAAATTTTGCTATTGAACGCTACTGAGAAAAACAGTGTTTTACTCAATAAAATGAAATCTATTTCGCAAACGTATTGTTTCGTCATATAGCATAGAAAAACACATAAACTCGGCACAGCACAAGTGGACGATTGATCAATGATTGAAAATTGGAAAAAACAGGCAGAAAAATGTAGACTCTTTTACTTGGAATTATTACACTGGCAAACACTTTTGGCCAGAAGGGCAATTTCAATTTTAATTTGGATATATTAGTGAAATTGAAATATTTAACTATTTTGTTCTGTTTTTTTTTTTACGTTTTATATATTGCTATGAGATCCTGATTGGAGATTGTTGATGTTGCGTTTCTATTGAAATTTTCCCGGCACAAAGGTAGAAAACCAAACGTTTCACTATCTATTCTTAATTTTGCAGATCAAATTAAAACAGGGGTATGATCGATATCGCAAAACATCCATTGAATCGAAAAAATGCAATAACTTCCGCAACTCAATAAATACATCAAAAATCTAACATGTGCGTCATATTCCTAATGGAAGCAACTAAGAAAATTATATTCGTCTGCGTTTGAATCTTTTATGCCCACCAGCTTTACTTTAAAACAATTTTAAAAAAATCACAAAAAAAAATGAAATTACGACATCGTATAATATTAGATGGGCATGGCCGATTTTATTATTTTCATACAGGCAGTAAAAGATCACCTATAGAACACATTTTTCAAGGGTGACTAAAGAAAATATAAATTTATTGGTAAACCTCCTCTGTTACATCGCACACAGATCTTAAAATTATCTATCAACAAATCAGTTGATAAGAAGCCTTTACAACCCCCTATAAAGACGCCATTTAAAAGCGTTATTCAATTTACCGCTAAGCCGCAATCGAAATATAAGAAGCCTGGCTTGCATAGATCTTGGCGGCTTTGAAGCTATAACACCGTAAATTAAGCATATGGTGAAATGTGACGGCATGCGGTATTAGCAAACAATGTTTCATCAGAGATCATAGATTGTTCTTCTTCAGAACTGCTTCAAAAATGATGGATTACGTTCGCAATTTTGTTTTGAAAAAAAACCTCTAATCAATTGTGTTAGATTGTGCAGAGGCATTTCAATTTGATTAGTACATGAGATCGTAATTAATGAAATATCAGTATAAGAATGCTGATTATTTATAAATTATTTTGAAGCGGCGGGATGCGAAGTTGTTAATTTTTCTCTTTCGCAGTCAACTCTTGGCTCCGTAACCATATTTGAAAATTTTTATAAAAACGTTTTCCAAATATTTAATTAAATAGACATCCACCAATTTGTAAACATAATAAGGACACTGGCAAACTAAGTGAAGGTAGATAAATTAAAACCTACAATATAACTGTCACAATAGCAAGCGGTATATGCAAGAGAAAGTTTGTACGCTTGTTAGAGAAATGAGGAGTAAAATTACATTTTCTTCGTGTTCTCATTTTCTGACGCCATTCGATGACAAGTCTCCAAGATCGTTTAGGACAGCAACCTATAAGTCTTAATCGTTTTCTTTTCAAAATAAGGCAACAGCAGAGAATGTACTTGACGTTAAAGCTTTCGCAGCTGATCTCTTTGAGGTTGATTCAACCTTAACACTTGTTATCCTATAACAATGACTACCAAGAGGGTTTTGTTTCTACTACATTTTACTTTCCATAGAAAGTATTTTTGATATGAAAAGAGATAATGAATCACTTTTGCGATCTTTGAAAGAATTTTCTTGCTTAAAATTATTACGTGCTATAAGCAGAATATCTGGAGAATCGTAGAATAATTACAGCAAAGAGAAGAGTACACTTCATCTTGGTAAACTGGCTTGCTTGCTAGGGTTGCCGTAACTGCATCATTGAAATAACTGAAAAAAAAACAAAAAAAAATTCTTTTCTCTATTACATTGAATGTTTTCAGTGTACTAACACAATTCATGAATCCTTATATTCTGAAATAAGAAATAACTGAAAAACCAATAAATATAGCAGGTTAACCATAAATTACATTACGTAGGCATGTTGTTTAATTAAATTTTAATACTTTTTGCACAAAAATAAAAAAAAACATTTTTCTCTTATTTCATAAATTAACATGAATCGCATGCGCATTTTCATATACATGCACATATATGTGTACGCACGTACACATATACCGGTCCAGTTCAATTTAGTTCGGTTTGCTGAGAAACTAAAAACACAGAAACTTATATTATTTGTTGTCGTTTGGTTTGGTTCGGTTTGGTTTCTGTCATTCGACATGTTTTCTCGGCTAATATATCATTAACACACAAACAAACGCGCTACTCGTACATATAACTAAACGATGTACTAGCAATTATAATGAATTATTTGATTTTTTAGTATTTTAATGTGTAAAAAAATATTTTTATGAGCTGTTTTTCTTCTTACACATCTTGAATGCATTTTTTGTGTGTTTGCTTTTTAGTATTATTTTGTTGGTGTGTCATTTGAAAATTGAAATTTATACGTTTGCATGCTTGCTTATACGTGAACATATGTGAATGTAAGCTGTTCCTGTAAACGTTGTATTATATAGCATTTTTTCACACCAAATTGTCGTTATTGCTGTCGACATAAAATGCATTTTATTGCTTTTTAAATATGATAAATATTCGACAAAACAATAATTTTTCACAGACAGCGACCGCATGAGACAGAATGATAGGAAGTGAAAGAGATCGCGAATGGAATCCTATAGCATTTCATGCGTATGTACAAACACCACGATATATGTTTCTTCAATGATATTATGCCTTGCACACATGTATGTGCGTTACCAATAAGAAACTGTACCCAAATAAAAAAAAGAACAAAACCATTTTAAAAAAGCTCTATCCGTCTTCGGATGAATCTTAAATAACCAATACCATCTTAAGCAATTACGTAAATAACGTAAAATTTTATTATACTCACCGCAGGGGGTTTAAACGATTTTTTCAAATGTTCACTGGTGTGAAGTTAGCCCATAAGATTTTTCTTGCGGTTTGTATCTTTACTAAAAATGTCTTTGCTAAGATAACTGATAATAAAGCGGCATGAAAAAATAAAATGCTTACACAAAAAATAAACAAAAATACAAAATGCAAACAGAAATGAAAAACTAAGTCATGCCTTCTTATGTTGTAAATAATACAAAAAAAAGAGAGAAGAATTATTGTTACTATTCTTCATGCGTTAGTAGTTGGACAAAAATTACAATGTATAAACCGTGTTACAAAAATATTTTAAAGAAATAATACACGTCCAGTTTTCTGATATATGTTATATTTCTAATCATCTTCCTAAATAGGGGACATCATGGTCAAAAGTGTTCATATCTGCTATTTCCTATATGTTTATGTGTTCAACTTAAATGTTAAAGCCTCTTAATAAGTACCTCCTATCACGTACTGCACATACTTACTTTCCGTGCAATGCTTTCTCTGCTTCTCAGAGAACTAGCAACGAGAAAAATAATATTGGGTGATATGTTATACCTCCGCGGATTTTTTGGTACATATTTAGGCTTCTTTTTGTAGTCTACTCTCGCTTCAAATGATTCCAAACTGTCATATGATTGGTGCTTAGTACTGTTTCCGCCAGTTGCAAAAGTTCATCAACTTTTGCAGTGACTGGCCGACCAGAGGGATGTGCAGATCTTTGACATCAACATTTCCCGAAACGAAATTGAGCAAACTGTTTTTAGGCTTTTCATTCACTCATTTTCACCGTGCGCTTTACGATTTGTTTTTACCATTTTTATAGTTATAAATCATCACATTGAGTGTTTATTCAAATATTTCACTCATTTTCAAGTCAATATAAATTTTACACGCGCAAACAATTAGAAAACTATCTTCACAAAAAAAGTAAGTTGAAAGTCATCTTGCAAACGTTTCAGACAATCAGGTGGGTGTTCTCAGATATATCGGCATCAACACGATCTAGTGGCGAAAACCGCGGAGACTTTTACAAGCCCCTTATAGAACATATAGAAAAAAACTTCATTGCCTGAAACAAATTTTTCCCATGAAATTATAGGTTTTTCCATAAGCCACTGCCCGTGCCCAATATGAAACTGCAGCTTAATTTCTTGCCAGTTGATTTGTTAATTTATTTAATGCGCTGTTCAGAGAGAGAAAGAGGGTTAGCGAGAGAGAGAGTGAGAGGGAGAGAGAGAGGGTGAGATGGGGAGAGAGAGAGAGAGAGAGAGGGAGTAAGCGAGAGGGAGAGAGAGCGAGACAGAGCGAGAGAGGGAGAGAGAGCGAGAGAGAGAATTCACTTCAAACCATTCCCAAATAAAAACATGGTAATGTAGCTTCATCGAGGCAACCGCTAAATAGATATGAGACTAAGAGCGATTCAAACGAGAGCGATTAATTTTACTAAGTATCCACTAAGATATAAAGAATTTCGAATGAAGTTTGCGAAGTTGATTACGAACCCAGTTTTATATATTTTTCTGCTTTGTTCTTTGTTTCTTTCGGACCACGTAAATCGTAAAAAGTACGAATCTGCCGCAAAAGAGGTAGCAAAGATACTTTAACTTTGAAGGGCAGTTGGATTTACGATTACGGATTGAAAAAAAAAAAATAGTAAAAAAGAAAAAACCTCTAATACCATATCACAAAACTTAAGCAAGTTTATCACGGAAAGCCAGATAATCGCATGCACCATTATTAAAATTAAATTAGAAATTTTCATTTCTTCGCGTTTTTTACTTGCATCTTTAAAAGAACCAGAGAACTCCGAGGATTTCGATAAGTTTATAGGGACATTTTTCTTTTAGCGATAAAAAAGTCCTATCTTCGCATTGCTCTCCTTGATCCAACAGAGAACTTTTTTAATTAATTAAAAGAAAAAGAAAAAAAATTAATAGAACGATCTAAGAGCCATAGTATCCATTAACAACTTTGTATGAAGGAGTTACCTAAATTCTTGCATTGTAATTCTATCACTAATGATGCAAGTGATAATATATTATTACAAGTAATAAATTATTACAAGTTTTCCTTTAGCAATTCTAATTTGTATTTGTGGTCTTAGCAATTTGGAAAAGAAAAGTAAGTTAATGTCTTCACAATAGAGGGTCTAGAAAAACCTGATTTCTTATGGAAAAAAGTGTTTAAAAAGTTTTCTTTGATATTTCAATAACAAATTTCTTGTTTCTATTCTGTTTACATTCTGAATTAAATTATAAAATTTGAAGTGAATTATGCACAGATAGACAGATAGAAAGCAACTTTGTTGTGATACCAATTTTGAATATCTTTTATTCCGGATGTAAATATAAAAACATATAACTAACTCTGCAACAATGGAAGGAAAACAATTGCGGTTTTGCCTAAAACTTTTAACCACAAATATGCATTGTTGCCCATATATGCAACAAAGTTTATTTCATTAAACTCGTGTCGTTTATTGTTAATTTAATTTGTTTAGCAACAGTGTTAAATAAACTGTTATTTGATGTATTAATAATGAACCTGTGTGTGCGTGTTTGATTTTTTGATATTTTAACCATATACTCTCTTAGGGAATTGAATGCTTATCTCTACTATTGCGTATATAAAATTGAAAACATATTTTAGATCGTTACAACAATACAACAGTCAATTAATTCGTACGTAAAGTTAGTCATTGCGTCAGTTAACTCATTCGTACGTTTACGTCAGTAAAAGTTAGTTAAGATCAATTGAAGCGATTATTGTATAGCAATGATGGTTGGTCGGTTAAAACAATGGAATAGTGATAATCAAGCGGCTAGCTAACTAGCTGACTGGTTGGTTGGTTTTATTGATTGTTGAGTGGAAATATGAACGACTAGCATTTTATAGTTTGTATATGTATGTGTGTGTGCACTCATTCATTCATTGTTTATATGTTTGTACCTCAGAAGTAAACTTTTAATTGGCCAATGAAATATACGCCTAAAAACAGCAACAACAACAATAATACTATTGCACATCAAATGATAAAGTATGTATACAAATATATATACATATATACATATATATATCATATAAATATGTAACTCATATTTTATATATTTTTATTTTTACATTTGTTCTTAAAATTTATTTTTATTTATGCATATAGAGTCTCCTTGTAAAGCCATACACTTCTCCTATCCTCTTAACGCGCCCATCAGCGAAGCTAATACGTCCTGATTTGCGTGAACTCTCTGTTTTACGAGCGCAATTCTTAGCTTAGGAGGAAAAAAACGTTTGTAGTTATAGCTGGAGAGTAAGGAAAATGGTCAAGCAATTATCGATGCCTTTGAACGTAGGAATAATCTGAACTATAGCATACATACACCGCCAAGACAAGTGATCTGAGGAGATGAAAGAGATGAGCCTTTCAAATCGTTTAGTACGACTACTCGGCACGCAACATACCGCCGCGAGTTGTTGTTCTTTAACCTCATAGTCCTACTTTAGAACAATTTCCCTACAGTGATCTTTATACATACATACATGCTGCAGGAGAGCGTTATGTGCTGTACATCTCCTTTTGTATTCGCACATGTCGTACAGTTCGACGAGGTATCGTGCCAGAATCTGTGCAGCCTGCGTGAGATAGTAATTTAACTCGCCGTGTTATCTTTCGATTCATTGCGTTGTGTTTGGAATGAGTGCCATGCACGATTCACCATCCATGGCGCCTACGTACTAAACCTACGCCCCACACACACTTCGTCTACCACTCTCCTCCACAGGACCACCATTAGGTATTACTTCGCGGAGACTGGTTGCAATTAATGTGCTTCGATTGGCGAGTCCTTAGTGGAGTCTCTTATTGGTCTCCACTGCCTCTTCTCTTCGCCCGTTGCCTCTCCAGTCGTCTCAGTTCCTTCAGCACTTTGCTTACGTATGCGTCTACGGTGTTCCAGGCCGCGGCACTCCTAGTAATATCGTGCAGTAAGTCGCTAGGTGCCATTTGAGGACGGCCATTTTTTCCATATCTGTGTGGGTGTGTGTGTACTTATTTAGGTAACATATGAACGTTTAAAAATTATTTTCCGTCTTAATGGGAATGCTGTGACTGCATAGAAACATAATTTCCGTCGGTTAGTCTAATATCTAATAAATCTTTGACATGATTTATCATTAAATAAAAAGTAACATATATATATATATATATATATATATATCTATTTCTTAATTCGGGTTATTCAAGATGTAGGAATGTATGTATATGGCCTTTAAATAAATACATGAGCGTTTTCTTCAACTCTAAATTATTCGGAGTTGTGTAACTAACATTGGCTTTGACGTGTTGGTGGTGATGGTGGTGGTGGCGTTGTGTGATGGAAATTAACCGCAAATCAATTTAAATTCTAATCTAATGGACATAAAATCATAATAATTTATTTTAAAACTTTTTTGATTTCCAAAAAAAAAAAAAACACATTCCAAGTTGTGGCCCAAAAGTATGAAAAACTCGAAGCAATTGATCAAAAACAATTACTAAATGATTGTGTAGCCGTTTGCATGTAAAGTTGCTATTGCAGCAGAGTAGTGGGTTCTTTCGGCAGTCTTGTGTAGATTTATACGTTTGGCTATGCTGTGTAATGTGGGTATAAATGAAACTGGAGTTAATTTCATATTTTTCCACCTACTGGCAAAATCAATTTAATTCGTGTGGCACGCGCTGCAAATGAGAAAAAAAACTTTAAATAACTACAAGTTCCAAAAGACAAAAAACTAAGAATTCTTACATTCATTTATCCGATATCCTCCTGCAAGGTAAAAAAGAAATATATATATATATATATATACATATTTACCCAGTAAATTCCCTGCTCATCTTTAATTCAAGCAACTATATAATGTTTATGTCCGTTTAGGGAAGTAAACGGTGGTGATACAACCAGCAATAAAGTTCTCATTTGGGTTCATGATTTTTAAAAGCAATTCACATTAGCTTAGTTAATTGATTCTAGGTTTTTGTAGAAAATTTAAAAGAAGTTTCGATTAAATTTTCATTTTGTATCATTTTTCTAAATTTTGGATGTTATCCTTTTGCTTCAAAACTATTTACATGATATGAGATGTGGTGTTTATATCAAGTTATCATAACTGTAGCATACTTGATTAAATGAAAGCTTCTGAAACAGTTAAAATATTGTCGTATAATATTCTAGATATCAAATTTCGCCTATAGGCCACTAGTAGTACGAGTTTCCTGACGTACATACACGTATTGAAATATTATATTATGCGATAGGAAACCTACGTGCTACATGCATTGCTAAATCTAAGGTAACATAAATTATATTAATAATATAAAATTGAAAATAAAACAAATAACTCCACAAGTGCAATAGAATTGATAATAATATTCATTGAAAAAATGGCAATTAATTTGAAATGCTTGTTTCAATTGGTGTTGATTCTGTAGGAGTATAAAGAGACTTCCGTTAAGTTCAACTCAAGTGTAGTGATATAGAGAAAATAATAATATAAATAAGCGAGAGGAGAATATCTATTCTTATCGCCATCTTACTCCCCATCCTATTTCCCCTAGTAAGATAGCAAGATAAATGGCGAGTACTGTTACGAGATAACATAGAACTCATCAAATATATGATTGAAGCTAAAAAATCAGCGAAAAAAATGTTGAATAAATGATAACTTTACGAATACCGATTCATTGCTTACTATTTACAATTATAATTCCATAGGATTATGAGCATTCCAGTCGGATTGATATCATACATTACCGAACTGAAGAAAGCACGAAAATCAATAAACTATTTTCAGGTAGACTGAATAAACTTCGCGTGCTGTCGAAAATAGTTAGTATTCTAATGTTCTCCTAATATCCGTGAATGGATAACGATTCTCTGCTTCGTCCTGCGGCGCTTCTTTTATTGTTTTTACAACAATGGACAAATTCGAATTTCTTGTGTTGATTAAAGATGGTTTTTTTTTGTGTTGTTAAGAGAAAGCATATCGTGGAAAGTTTTCTACGTCGAAAACACTAATGTATTGATAGTTCGCTGATTTTAAACGATACCGTACAAATGCCAATTGAAGTTTGGAGTTTGAAACGATATAGCTGACATCGTTAAGATAACAAAAGAGAATGTATTCTCCACTTTGCATGAAAATTTGGACATAAAAAGAAGAAGAACATATCAAAGGTCGACGGCTACAATCACAAAATGAGTAATGAGTTGATATTCAAATCGATGCCATACCCATTGCATTCTTTAGATTCGGACAATTATTATCTGTTTCCAAAAAAAAAAAAAAAATTCGGTCCGGTCGGACAGCTAGCTAGCTAGTAGTTAGGACCAAAATCCTGTATTACTGGTCAACGGATTCTAATTAATATGAATGATAAGTGTGGCCACCGAAACATACTAAAGTGTGTAATAAGTTTAATGCAGAATACCATTTACTCTGGTTTCGTCCGTCTACTTACCTAATTAATACGTGGAATAACTGTCCGTATTTAAATCAAGAAGAAGATTCCCTTCAATTTAAATGCTCAACCTTATTTGTCTATCTTCTGTCTATTTCTCTACTCGGTCGGTCTTGTTGTTAAGTTATCTCGGCTTTATTTTCAATCAAATATAAAAATTTTGTTGTTTTCATTTTTGTTTTACTTAATTTTATTAATTTTTATTATTTTGATAATAAACCGTAACAAATTGCATTTGTTGTGGTGCATATACAACTAGTAAGCTAAAGTATATTAACGGACAAACAAACTGAACAGACACAGACCAATAGACGGCTGCCAGTCAAAATTTTAACTTTAAAACGTTGTTCATTTAATTTTTTGCGGGTGATTAATACCTACCAGGGGGTCCGGCAATTACAGTTGCAAATATCAGTCTGTCTATTGAAGGTGACTGTGATCAAAGGTACAAAATACAAAAAAAAAGCACCGAAACAAAACAACGTAGAAACTGAAACACCACGAACCTCAACTTTACTTACAGATCGTTCACAAAATATAAAAGAAAAAAATAAAAAAAAATATAAAAACTAGAGCATTTCAATGCTTTAACTGTTACTGTGGATACGTAGTAGGTGTATAAGGTTAAGTTGCTGGCGTTTGTATGTACGGTTCGTAAACAGGGTATACGTGTATATGTACGCGCGCGCTACCACCTTAAGGTTGTTTTAGTTTTCTTTCGTACTCTTTTTTTATTTTTATTTTTATTTTTAATTTTTTTTTTCTTATTAGTTCAGTCGTTTTGTATCATTTCATTACCTTTCTAAAAAGTTACTTTGTGGCACTAATTTAAAAGCAATATTTTTAACTTATTTCTCTTGGAGTTGGGTGCATGTTTTGCCTGTGTGTACGTATGTATGTACGTATGTATGTGTATGTATGTGTGTGTGTGTGTGTCTGTTCGAAAACCCTTTCAAAGATTGAAATGCCCTCTCTGTGGGCAATAGCTAACACAACACATGAATGTATTTAAGTAAGTATATCTCTATATGTATAGGCACGGATGTGTTTGTGTGTGTGTGTGTTTGGTAATTGTTACTCTATCTATCAATGACGTTAAATAATTGCTTTGAAATTATTTATTCAATTCTTTGTAGAGCTGGAAGCTGTAAAAGAAAACTCAACTCTTGCTACAATAGCTACATAAACAGCAGAAAACTAAAACCAAAATTAGAAGAAAAAAAACCTTGTCACGTATACATATGTTTTGTACATGTGACGCCTTGTAAAATCGTTGTAGTTTTTGTGTCAAAAGGCGCCCAAATACAAAGTTACGATTTGTAAAATGTTGCTATTGTAGTTATAGCTGTTTTTCCTGTAACACTAAAAAATGTATTTTTACGCCTGCGCTTGTAAACATTTCGGTTTGTTGCTATGGTTGTGCTTTAGGACACATTCTCTGCTTCCTTGCTATGAAAAATATGTTAAAATTATATTAGTGGGTGGTTGGTAATTTGATCAGGCTTCAACATGCTTTTTTCACATTTTTCATTGTTGAAATCGTATTAGTTTGGATTGTGAATGGACGACTAATTTTGTTGAAGTAATGATGAGTAGTATACTAAAGATTATATCGCATCATATTATTGATTAAAGAACTTCGGGGTTATTATTATATAAGGCATTTTTTCTTCGATTGAAGGAAACCATGAGAAGTTCATTTCTTCCACGAAAACTATGTCAACTTCTGAGAAAGCTGGTTAATCGAGAAGTTGAAGTAATCACCAACCAATCAAATACTCTTCTTTTTTCTTTGTATTCCGTTCTATTGACAAGGAAAGATTACGAGTCGTGCATAATTAATTCGGGTTTTTTCGATAGCATTCAATGACTCGCTTTTCGGAATAACTAAGACAACCCAGAACAGCTTATACCATTAATAAATTTCGACAAGTTCGTCCATCAATATAAATTGACAAAACCGTCGTAACATAACCTCAGAAACACGCGCATATTGTGTATGACTTTTCTGTAAGAGCGTACTACCATATCCACGATTTCGCTTGTACGGTTTGTTCCATTGATTAAGACTTAATTGAACAAACCGCCATAAAATTAATTTTAGTTAGATAATTTATGAGAAGTTATTAAGTATCCACGTTAACTTTTGGCAATTTTTTCACTTGAAAAAGGCATTTTTTTAAAAAAATTGATCCAAGAAATATTAATTAAAATATTTTCCATTATTTTCTATAACTTTTCGCCATCTTTCTGGCAACATGACAATACCGTTGCGGAAGAACTCAAGATCTTTTGAAGTTATCCATGTCTCGACCCGTTTTCGCATCTGTCTTCAACTTTGTGGAAACGCGTGCCAGTCAAGCCATGCTGCATTGATCTGAACAATTGGTAATCAAAAGGCGTTATGTCTGATGAGTACGCTGGATCCAAAAGAATTTGCAATTCGAAACGCAACATTGCTGTTCCTATGTGTCGCCGAGCGTTGCAAGTAGATGAGTTTTCGTCTATTAGCTGCTATTGGTTGAGCATTGCATTGTTCAATTTGTTCAATTGACACCGGTAAACCTCTGCAGTCTGATTCGGTTTTAATAACTCATAATACCACTACACCTTGCTGAAATGAAAAATTCTTTTCTCTATAATATCATGAAGGCAAATACACTCAAGTAACCTACGTTAGGGATTAACTACTATAATCGCTTTAAAACACTAAGAAGCCTTTTGTTTTCTTGAACGGTGAACACAATTCCAATTTGTTGTCACATTTTAAAAATGAGGTAATTATTAAATGACTCAAGCCCAACCCTGATGACGTGAAATTAATTCTTTGCGGTAACAATAATCATCGCAGTTTAGTGGATTATGAAGCATTTAAACGGCTTTAAATCTTCAAGTCTAAAAATCATCTACTGTCGACTACTTAATCGATGCATGGAAAAGTTGAAAATACCATTTTTATTGTTAAGAAAAAAGATGAAAAAAAAATGGAAAAGTAGAAATCGATGCCCTACTGAGCATACTCAGCCTATTATCTTCGTATTTATGATTTTGAATATTTCAACAGCGAGCAGCCTGTTAATGAGATGGACGCACGGATGAATATACAGTTGTAGATACGGACTCGGATAGGAAATAAATAAATGCACTGCCACTTATAAAGCAATAACTCGTCTTCTACGCGTTCGACGGCCAGGCGTATTTAACAAAGTATTAGTAAAAGTAGATTAGCCATCAATTGGTGCCGCCTCCAGTATGTGCTATTTTGAAACAGACTCTTTTACTTGAGGATGCACCTTCTACACAAATTTTATTTCAAACCTAATGCTTAAGGTTGAATTCTTGAAAGTCTTGCCAACGCACGTAGATACTCAACCGATCCTGATTGTAACGGCTAATCGTGCTCTTAAGAATATACAACGATCTAAACAGACTAAATAATATTTACAAAAAAAGAAGAAAATGAAAGAAGAAAACTCCAAGTGAATAGTTCCTAACATCTGTGTATACCTACCTGTTGAGTTTTTATTTTCTTCCCGCTTCATTTTCACTTTTGTCTATATATTTATTTGTTTCTTTTTATACACATCTTCAAGCTCGTAGAAAAGAAAAACAAATACTTATAAACATATGAACCAACGCCTAAACAATTCAATTGAGGAAATTATCGATTATTTTTCATACCCATAATCAGAGAATTAACGGCTTACGAAACTTTTTATACCGTTTAGAACATAATGAAAATGAACAAAAAAGAAAAAAAAACGAAAAACGAAAGAACACACGTTAAATAGCATAAAATGTTCGTCGGTACTCTATGTGTGCATATGTGTGCTTTTGTGGGTAAAGTCTACCTTGTTGTCTTTTTGTATTGCGCGCTGATACTCTCACGGTCACAAAAATATGTAATAAATTATGTTCAACTAAAATTAACTTTGAACCTAAGTAGTGGGTATGAAAGATACACTTTAAGGCGTTTATCGCTTTCATAGCTTTTTCTTTTCTTTGCAACTTTTACCAAACAATAAATGAAAGTATATTCATTAATGTATAGTGTTTGTTGCCGACATCAGTTGTTTAGCAAAAAAAAAGAAAAAGATCAGAAAACGTATCATCGTTGATCTAAGTATGAAGGTATACATGTCTGACTGTCCGCTTGTGTAGAGGCGTCTCTTGGTCTCAAAAATTAAGATGTCGCCTTAAAATTTAACCAAAACACTGGAAACTTTTGCCTGCATTTCCATATTGATATTGAATTTCGGATAAATTGTTCGAAAGACCGTCTGCAGAATAACATAAACCTAGAACAAGTCTAGGTTCAGAAACCAAAAAATTGGGTTCTTCGCTTATCAATAAAAGCTTTAGACAGATATAATGATCGAAATTATTCTCTACATATTTGGGATGATTTCTATAGTATCTATATATAAATAGGCAAAGTAGGCCACGTCTACTAATATTATAGATATATAGAAGTTCGGTTTTTTTTTCTATTTTATATTATTCATTTTTTTTTTATATTATTTATTTTTTTTTTTCATTTTTTAATATAAAGTTGTTGGGCCTTAAAAATTCTGCCGTAACCGAATATAATTTCCTTGCTTGTTTTTTCCTCTATATTTTTTGTATACTTTTCTCTGCAAAGGTGTTCGATAGGTAGGTTGGCTAGTTTTTTCCAGCTATATACGTAAGAATTTCTTAAGTGAAGAAGAAAATTAAAAGAAAAATTCATTTCCTCTCCAAATAATGTGTTAAAAAAAAAAAAAACTAAAAATAAATAAAACAAAAATGAAGAAAAAGGGGAAGAAAGAGACTCTTCAATCATTGTTTTCTTGTAAATGGTTAGCAATGCATTGGAAATTTCACTTAAATTCATACGATTGCCTTTATGGAGATCTATCATTCTTCACTCGACGACGGTGTCCAGTGTAATTCTATAATTGGTAATTACTTCTTCTTATTTTGTTTTTTCTTTTTCCGCTTTCTTGTCTTTTTTTGGAATTTTTTTCGCTTTATCTCTTTTTGTTGACGTTAAGATATTTGTACAATTTTATGGGTGGTCGCTGCCACAGCCTACATTCTATTCAATTTTCATTAATAGTTTCCTAGTAATTACTGACTGTCTGTCAAGCTCTAACCGGCAACGAATGCTACTCTAAACATCTCGTATACATGCTTAAAAAAAAAAATTTTGTTTTTTTCTGTTTTTTTTTTTTATTTTTTTTTAAGCCTACAGTTAGTTGCGAGAATTACATGATGATCGGTGATGGTGTGGTGGTTGATCCGTTCATTGGTCGGTTGCTTAGCTGGTTGGTTGATTTTCTACGAAATAATTTTACTATGAATAATTAACATATTTTCACTGACTGAGTTCCCGCTTACTTTGCGAATCACCTGATTAATGCTTAATTTATATGTTTTGCATGTTGTAAAAGGGGGAAAATGAATATATATTCGTAATAAATTAACAATAACAACATCAGCAACATCAACAACAACAGCAAAAGCAAAATGTTAATTTAAGCCTTAATCATAGCAAACGAACGTTAGTTAAACTTGCTCCGTATATACCGTTGTCTAGAGGCAACGTTAGCTTCCAACCAATATGCCTAAACGTACGCACATTTATATTTACCGCTGCTTTATAATGACTGTTACACGTTACATATAACCGCTAAAGAGAAGGTTATCTCTCTAGGAGAGAATTATAAAAGATTTTTTCTTTTGTTTAAAGTGTTTAATAAATTTTATTATTAAATCAGTGCTTTAGAGGCGTTTACAATGTTTTCAGCTTAACCACATTGAAGTATGACAGAAAGTGTTGCTGAAATTCATCTCCTCACTGGAACCTAAGATATGAACGATGAATAAAAATGCGTTATTAATCAAGAGTAATAAAAACTAAAAAAGTTAATTATATTTATCTTATATATAGCAACTTCTTTGGCCGTTTCCAATACAACAACAGACAAAAAAAAGAAACACACTAAAGCAGTTTCAAATATGTCTTCCTTAAAGAAAAACTTTCAAAAGCCATACTATTCTAAGTTCATTGTTTTCGTTATGTGATCAGTTGTAAAATGATTTGCAAGAATAAAAGAGAGAGATCCAGTTATCGATACAGAAGTCATCTTTCTCAACATCTCAACAACAAATAGCAAAATAAAATTTCAATTGCTACTTCATGGATTGTGGTCATGGAAACAGGAAAATAATTTAATGAGGTCTTCGAAAAAAGTCAGTCTTCTTGATTTGGTGCTAAATACGATCTTGGTTCATTGGACGATGAATTAAAGACACTTTTAAATCGAAATTGTTAATGAAATCCGCAGTTAAAAATTGTGTTTCCTTTTTTTTACTCAAATTCTTTCGACCTACTTCGGTATTAAAAAACGAACTTATTAATATCCAGCTGCTATTAGAAGAATTATTTACGTATGTATACGTACAATTAAGAAGAGAACTTTATTTATATTTGCTATATCATCCAGCTCTAAAATTAGTACTTAAAATTAAATTAAATTAAAAAATGTAGATTATTATCTTAAGTGTAGAGTTATCAGTTAACTGATCAAAACAGTTTTTACATCGAATTCGTATGTAGTCCTATGTTGGACATAGCTACTAAAATTTGCAAATATTTGATGGTAAAAATTGGAAAATTTTCACTTATTACGAGTATATGTACGAGCCGTTCATGACCACTGTTCCGTGTATCATAAAGCTTTCATATGTTTCTGGTAAAAATTTGTTTCGATCAAAGAATGCTAGAATTCAAGGTCTTCAAGATCTTTTTTGACAGTCATTAGAAGAGAGATCAGTTTGGCAATCATTAGAAGAGAGATAAGAAATATCAACATTTCGTATCGGTCTTCACTAGCTGCGTACTTCTGCTTCAACACTTCATATTGATTAGTTCTTTTGTAATCTCAGTGAACGTAGAGCTTTGTCTTCTTTCGGAAGCGGCTTGGCCATGCCGTCGATGTTGATGTTTCGCTAAGTAAAAGCCATAATTTATGCGTTTCGATTTTCCATCTATATCTCTGATGCGGCACCTACTTTTCTACCTTTTGAATTGTTCCCATGACGTAAGTCCACGTCCGTTACACGCGCCGTTAGTTCCACCTGTGAAAGCTTTTTAGTCGCGCTCCTAGCAAGTGAACCCGATACGACCATCACCACGTACACAATTATTAAAAAATTTTGCGGTCGTTCCATCTTTGAGTGACAGACTAAACATCAAAATCTAGGCATCGATTGCGTAAACTGATAGTCATCTAACGATATCGTTTTTACGATAATTTTCATTTACGTAAGTCAATAATTTTGTTCTCATTTTCTTGCGTGTAAGCAAAATAGTCGTCAATCTGTCTCTGTCAAAAAGCTTAACAGTAGCAAAATAGGTATGGTTTCACATTAAAAAAGAAATAAAAGAATTTATAATAAAATTTAATTTATGCCAGCTTCTCATAACTTGCAAATGGTCACAATTTTATACAGAGATTATAGCAGTAATGGATAAATCCTCAGTTCTAGCAACCGCTGTTGTTGGTATCTTACCTCAAGCTACTATAGTAATAAAAACAAGAATTGTTAACTTTGACAATCCATTTCATAAAGATTTGAGAAAAAATACTGAGAATTTTTTATCCATCACTAATTAAATTGTGTCATACTGATACGCGTTTGAAATGTGATATTTCAGTCTATATCATAAATAAAAGCCATTATGTACTTAAATAAAATTTTATTTTAATAGAAGACAAATTTAATAAAAACAGATAGATTCTTTTTCCTGAAGCTGTTATTTTCGAGTTTCTTCACACAGCTTAATGATCACAACAGACAATTCTAACAATTCTATAAAGGTAGCGACAAACATCGGCAGACTCTGAGACAAGAAGGAGCTTTGAGCATCGAAGATTATCCAATCAAAAACATTAATTATATTGATGTGTATAGCTCAGCTAAGGACCTATTACTAATTTTTACATCGGTGTGCCAACAAATCGAATTAATTAAATAAAAAATTTCTGAACTTCATTAAAACTCATTGTTTTTATGCTTTTGGGAAATTGTGGTAGAAACGAAAATTTTTCTTGGTGAATATGAAATCTAACCTCAGGTATGCTTTTGCTATTTGTATAATATCTTTCGATAAAAGAGAGGAAAGTAAAAAAATCATTGTCTACTGAATTCTGTTCTCTTACTTAAAGGAAAATTCTTGACTCCATATTTTTTAAGCGATGAGCCTTATGAAAGTCAACCTGCACGACAGTTCAATATGTCTCGGTATGTCAGGCAGATAATGCTGAACTCTGAAACATATGTTACCTATAAATCATACGGTATACTGTATGATATACGATATTCGCATTCGATGCATACCTAACGCACATTTCTCTGAACTATATTAACATAGTTTCGCAAACATGTGAATGAGTGATGATAAGAAAGCCGTCATTTCTGTCATTGAAAACGCGTAGAGGGCTCTATGAATTGAACTCTCATAAAGCAAAATATGCCACATCATTGAAATAAAAAATTTCAATACGTAAAAAATCTGTCGAACTCATTACTGCGGTCATTTTTAATCATCGTAAGACTAAGCAAAAAAAAAACTGTTTTTCTTGCGACATTAAGCGTTTTCATCGTATTTATATAATTTGTTGTAGATAAAATGCATTGGTCAGTAATATACGATTTAAGTCCATTCATATAGCTAAAGTAGCAATGCCTGTACTGACAGACCGAGTTCTCCCGTAATGGGCAATAGTAACATTTCGCGGGCGCAATTCCTACATATGTATCAAAGAAGCATCGACTGGAAAGTGAGGAAATTCTTGCCTATTCGTGATCATCATAAAATAAACGAAGTAATTTATACGTTGGTCAATAAGTCCCGAAGCTAAATAAGCAAAAACTCTTATTTTGCAAAATATGGCTTCACTAATCAATGTAGTCACTGTCAAGAATCATACACTCAGGTCAACGTCGCATTCGCTTCAAGTTGCATAATAATCTTAACATTTGAAGCAAATCTTTTTCCCTGGAGCACGTAATTAGGATTCGCAAACAGATAATAGTTATTTAGATTTGCAAAAAGCGGTTAGTTAGGCAGCAATCCGATCTCCAACACATACAATTTTGCCACTGTAGACGTCGACTAATCCGCTAAGCAGAGATCCCTAAAGCACTTTAATTCCAAAAATATATGATCGAATTAACATGAAATTTTGACGGGCGTCGTTTGAGAATTGTTATCTTTTATATGTATATAATAGGGATTTTTTGTTGAAGACGAAATTTTTGTGTCAACCCCGAGGAATTATTGACATATTGTCATATTTTAAATCATAAAGAATTTTTTAACAAATTCTTCGACCATTGCTTTCAAAACTTTTTCCTATATTCAAGATTTGAAAGCAAACACAAACCGGTAACGTAACGGCAGTAACGTGTAATAAGACTAAATACTAAGCCGAGCGGTAGACAATATATAAAAAAGTCTTTAATAAAATCTCTCAAACTTGAAACCATGCGTCGAAGATGGTCTACTTTAGAGCGAATAGATAGATCAATAATAACGGTGAAGTAAATATTTTCTAAGAAAATCAAAAATTTTGATTATGATTTTTTAAAACACGGCGCTCCTCCCCCTCTCCCCCTATTAAAAGAAAAACGTTTCTTTTCTAAAAATCTAATTTATTCTCTCCTCTCAACTAATAATATTTAGAAATGTCCCTTTTAGGCATTTTTTACTAAGTCATAGAGAGAAAAAAAAAGCGAAGAACGTGACGTATAGAAGGTTATAAAACCTCTTGTAAGGTATAATAAATGAATGTTAAGTCATTTTGGCTTTAATTAACTGTAATATATATATATATATATATATATATATATATATATATAGATATATGTATATAAACATACACAAACATACTCACAAAGAAAACAATTTCTCAGCAGTATTTTGTTTAAAGCATCGCGCCACCGCCCACACATCCACCCACCTATCGAACTATGAATGTATTAGTGGTTAATATTGGTGGTTGTTTAGCTTAATGTGTTGGTGATATTTTGAAATGTTATTAGCCTTTTGTGTTTATGGTTAAAAGTGTTATTGTTATTGTAAGCTGCTCGGTTGTTGAAAGATTTCATTTGGCCTCAATCAACAGCCAACAAAATTCAAATGACACTGGCACGCTGTGAACACACAAAATTACCTTCTTGTTGTGCTGCCAAACTAAATTATTATGCATAGATTTGGTTTGTTTTGTTTCTATTTTAGTTATTCTCGATATTGTTGTTGTTTTAGTTTCTCTTGTTGTCGAACATAGATTCTTTAAAAGATTATTTGAAGTTTAAAACTCAGTGCATAGTATATATATTAGTTAATGCTACTAACACAAACGCGATTACTATAGCCGTAACCGGCACTGGTTATACCATCCATCCACACACTGCCTGTGGCCGCAGAGAATGATCAAATTCATAGTTCACCGTCCAAATAAAAAAAAAAAAAAAATTAAAATCAAAAACGAAAACGAAAAAAAAAGGAAAAAGAAAAACTAATGATCTCTTAATCTGCACGAGTAAAACGCTGTTTAAATGTTAATTGCAAATATTTATGTGTATATGTGTTTGCATGTGTGTGTGTGTAAGTTTATATATGTGAGGCAATTTTTTATTACTACAGCAAAAAAACTAACTGCACAACAATAGCACTCATTGACAGCAAAAGCAAACCAAGCAATAATATGCAATATTTTTCAAAGTGATTTGCATAAATTGCATACAAATTACTGATCGTTAAAGAATATCAACACCATCAACACACCATCCCCGGGTACTAACAACGACAGTAAGTGGCTGCGACAGCACACAAGCTGCCATGTACTGAGAAAACTATTAAGTACTACGACTACTACTACTACAACTATCACTGCTAGTACTAACTAGTACCAACAATACTACTACTACTACCACTGCTAGTACTAACAGTACTAACATTTCCAACATTTTCAAAAAGTGCTATCAAGTGGAATATATATATATATATATATACATATATACATATATATACATACATATATATATACATATATCCATATATATATATATACATATATATACATACATATATATATACATATATCCATATATATATATATATATATATATATATATATATATAATATATTTTTGAGGTTTTTAATTCTTTTGTTTTGTCACTTTGATGATAATTTGGTTTTATCGCTAAAATCTTTGTTTTTATTGTACCTACAAGCGAAGGATGGGGAGGGGATATATTCATTTTTTCGAGACGTTTGCAACACCACGATGTAAACTTCAGAGACCTGATAAATTATATACACTCTTCATTCAATATCAAAATCAGAATAAAGATAAATTGACAAAACCAGTTGGAAGTTTTTTCACGCTTTGTTGATATTAAAAATGGAATCAATTGGTGGAAGAATATGCCCGTTATGCAATAAAAACTACAAACAACTCCCTTTCTAAAAGCAAAAAAAAAATTCGATTCTTTTTAGTTATGACTCAGAAACTATTATAAAACAACAACAAGAATACAGTGATAAAAATTTCAATGTATGATTTCACAACACCTGTACAAAAATGCTATAAATCGACCAAGCCCACCCACTATCATAAACATAAACATAAATTTTCTTTTTTCATTTCTTGTTTAACTTTTTTTTTTTTTTTTTTTAAGATAAAGATGGTGGGTATAAAAGATTCTTCCATAGACGTATATAATTTTCATAGTTTTTTTCTTTTTCTTTTCTTTTTTTTTTTGCTTTTGTTCTTTATTTGTGGCTTCTCTTTGAATTGCGAGTTAATTAAGTTTATTACAATTTTAATGCCAGTGACTGTTAAGATTATCTATAACCTTAACAAGCTAATGATATAAAAATTTTTAAAGATTTCATAAAATTTTTTATTCATCCAAGCTTTATAACAATTTTGAGACATGAATTTTGTTATATATATATTTGATTAGACTGTTTGTTATTGAAATTATAGAAGAGTGTACCTCTATGCTAAGTAAATACTACGCTCAAAATTAAATGCTAGTATGAATACTTCGTGTAGATCTTTTTTTTTTCTTTATAATAAAAAAATTTATACCAAGTTTTGAAAGTATATTGCATGTCTATACAGAATGTTTACGCAATCACTTTTCAACCTCACATATATGAATCGTTGTCGACTAGTAGTGAACGCTTTCCAAACATTTTTCAGAATGAACACGAATTTCATTTACATTTCGAAGGTGAAAGACAAAATGATATATTTAATTGCTTTTTATTTCCAAAAAAATCAGAAATTCCCTAAAAGTCAACTTTTCATGTCTTGGACTCGAAAAGATTTGTCCTAAGTCCGAGTGTACATTGGAATCGATACTTTAATTAACCAATTATTGTCATGTTCGAGAGGATGCATTTACTCTATTTACGAGGTCGTTAAGCATAGTACTAGAGACCAGCTGAAACTGTAGATGAATCATGGAATAAACATTAACTAAACTATGACTTCATAACAAAACTTCATACTACTACTGCTACTTAAAATAAATAAATAAATTGCTTCTATAACAGGATAATGTTTGGGTTAAATTATATGTTTTAGCGCCTAAATAATCTAGAATTAAAATCTCATCCCAACTAATTATAATCCTGATCCTTTCGACCACAACAAGACATCAATTAACAGTTTAATAACCTCAGGCAGTAAGCTTCTCCTCTACATAGGATATATTTGCTGCTGGAAAAATAGAACAAAAACTTACAGATAACAATAAGTATTATTTTAAATAAAACTATACTTATGTACGTTTATAAGCTAAGCATTGATTTTAAGCGAATGTAGAAAGAAATTATATTCGACTCCGATTAAATCTTGTGATATCTATCACTTGTGTTCTATGTATGCTTTAAAAGTGGACCGAAGATCTATTCATTCAAAATATCACTTATTTATCGCATCGTACATATCTCATATAGTTTGAATGGCATTTTTGGATAATGTGGCCGCCACTTTTATAGACGTAAAGTATGCTTTGAAATACAGAGCTCATCTAATAATAGCACTGTTTGCGAAATCTTTTGAAAAATAGCGAGGACTTATTCACTTGCACAATAGTTTACCTTATCAAATATACAAATATATATATATATTTATATACATATATCATTTATATATGAGAGAATCTTTGATAAAATATAACTGATTGGCCAACTCTTTATGAAAATTTTACTACAGAAAAATTTTGGATCCAATTTCAAGATTTAGAAAAAGGGAAAAATTCTTTTTTTTCAAAAATTATCAATAACTGGCTTTTTAATCTAACTTAAAATACATAAGAAGGACTTTGAAATCAAGCGTATGTTTCTAAGCAAGAATGTTAGGATTCGTCGCAAAATAGAATTTAAACCAACTGATAAATGGCAGACTAACAAACTCAGCTAAATTAACTCCGATATTTACGCTAACCGAAAATATATGTGTATTTTACAGGAACTTCAAGCCATTGTAGATGTTTTACAATTCAAAAAAGCTTAATAATGGGGCAAATATAGAAATTTTATTTCAACTGCTAAACCGAAGACCGAAAAAAAAGTTTATCTTTAGTTAGTAGCCCGTAGAAAATATAAAATGCGCTTAATAAAACAACTAAATTTCAGTGTTTAATAATTTATTCAAATATTTTCATTGAGTGTACTTAAGTATAAGTAAATTTACATGTTTACTACAAATCCGAGAAGTGACTTAAATTATCTTTTTCTTTCTTTGTATTTTATTATCGTGTATGGTACAAGCCATTGCATGTTGAAAAGTTAGCTGAAAAAGCACTGTGTGTGTATGTCGTAAAACTTTTAAGATATTTGATTGTAGCAACATTTTTACAAAATCTTTTAATATTTTTATTGACTTCACATGCGGATGCTGTATACATTGTAAAATTTTATACCTAAGTTATCCTACAATGAAACATTAAAGTTTATGTAGACGTAGAATAATAGTAGAAAAAGAAAAAGAAATGAAAAAGAAAATGGAAAAACCTTTCAGCACGTTACCAAATCATTACAAGACATTACACACGTATTTAATAGCTAAAAAAATGCCACAAAAAAGACTTAAATATTTATCTTTCTTTTTTCGAAAAAGAAAAAATCCATTCTCACAAATATTAAAATTATCACACCCAAAAATTGTGCATAGCTTAAATGTTGACACACAAAATACGCGCACACACACACACACACACACGGGAAAAGGCACAAATACAGAGGCTTATACATTTCAAATTACTAATCATTTTATAAACTATGATTAAAAGCAACATGTAATGCTATACGATCAAGTGTTAACTGTTTACAAGATTGCATAAAATGAAAATTACGATGCGCTGGCTTGACTTAAAGAAAATAAATCTTTTTATACTCTCAGGTGCATATAATATACACACAAGCATTGTTATGAGTTGATTATCTATCTGTAAGCCACGCAATGCAAACACAACCGTAACCAAATGCATTTATGTCTATCTCCGCATATAGTCAGTTAATTCAGCATAATCAAGCATAAACAATTCTTGTATTGTATATATATATATACATATATATGTATGTATATATACAAATATATATATATATATATATATATATATATAAATATATATATGATGGTTGTGCAAATTATAACATGCATTCCTTTTACATATAAACACATACGTACGTACGTGTGTGTGTGTTTTTTTTTTTTTTTTTTTTTTTTTTTTTTTTTTTTTTTTTTTTTT
>KK351286.1:194180-228967 GCA_000671755.1 Glossina brevipalpis | reverse complement strand
GTAGTTGAACTGGGAGCACAAGAAACGTTGTGAATGTGTCGATGTCTTTCCAAGTACATAATAATCAGGAAAATGAGGTAGTCAGTCGTTCACATCCGAATCAGTACACATAGATTAATGTTACCAAATAAGACCACGGGGATCAGGTTGCTCGAATGAGGATGCTCTTTGTACTATGTTGGCAACGTCAACAAACTTAGAGAGTGCCTTATTGTCTGATCGCTGGAAACGGCCCTTCGAGAAGTTTCGTGGCTGGTTGTTGGTAAATGAACTAGATATACCCTCTGACCAGAGGGAAACAATGTACACAGGTTGTTTAATCTGGTACTCCAGGAGTTGAGGAGCCCCCCTTGTGGGGATTGTTCCAAATTCTGGAGGACTGTGACTAACGTCTCTGGAATTTAGTCTGCACTTTAATGTGCCCTGGTGCTATACCGATACGGTGGTACCCAAGTGAAACAAATAAGGCGTCATTATTATTCTACTAACTTTTCTTTCATCATAAAAAATTGTCAAAACAACGCTTTTTTGAAGGCTGTTAGTATTCATTTCTCTAGTTGTTTGTATGTTTGCAATATGTTTTATATTATATGTTTCAATTCGCTAAAACAAATTAGAATTATTTTTTCTCCTAATTTGATAAATTATAAAATATAATGTGTTTATTTTTATTTATTTCATATATAAATATGCTCTCAATTAATTCTTAATTAGGCTTTCGTTTTTTTATACGTTTGCTAAAAGTGCACACATTGCATAGAGAAGTATACAAATAAATACTTTGTGCTCACGTATTTTGTATATTTGTCAGGACTATGTTATATTTACACTCATTTGTATATATACGCACATTTATAATCGTATCAAATATGTTGTATTAATAACTAATTAGCGAATGTTTAATGAAATATGTATGCAAACACACGAAACATAAAATGTAGACGTAATTATGTAGTTAAGTTATAAATCTGTATACACGAAATGAAATTATTCACATGAATTGAAGAACAGTCAGTGTTATGTTTGTTGGGCAACATAAAAAGTGACTACCGAACTTCAAGTTTTTTAAAAGATGAAAATTTAAAGAAATTTTGTCCACTTTGCTACACTATTCGATACAAACACTAATGCAATCGCGAAATTTTAAGTGGAATAGTTACTACTTCTCTTGCCTTATAAGTCATCGTAGGACTTAAGACAAGTTAATACAAATATTGATTCTCTTTCTTAGGAATATGAGAAGCGAGAAAGTAAATTTGACAACGATCTTGATTCGCTTTGCTGGGAAGCTTTCCCTCGCCCTTTCCTTCTTTAGTAGTATGTAGTGTAATGCGTTTTTCTGTGAACTGTGAACGGAAAATGTTCACGTAAGTACCTGCCATTAAGCATATATTGGGCAACTAGTTAATATATGGAAAATCCGCTCTTTATAAGAAGAAAAGTTATATTCTCCTTAGGAAGAATCTTCGAGACCCATTGGGTTAAGAATCGTAGAGTTTTTTTGCTTGTTTGCCTGTTTGTATCATTTTTATATGTGAACCTTTTAAACACAAAGTTACAAAAAATTTGTTTTTTTATTTTTCTTGTTTTTCTTAGACGGGGTGCGCACCACCGGATTGTGAAGATGGGAGATTTTCTTTACAATTTCAGATGAAATATTTACATATTATTTATTTTTAACTTTAATGCTCGTTTTGCTTCTCTCTTTAAATATTACGATTCAACTACGCCTACCTGTAGCAAGTTCTCTGCTCATAAATCTTTCGAAAATTTCAAATACTCACCGGATTTCCAGAGGGTATTTTTGCTAAAATTAGATTTCCCAGAAAATTTTTTCAATCCCTTCCCTAATCATCAATTGGAAAACGAGCATTTAGGAAGTTTTCTTCTTTAAAGATTTTCGCTTCTTTTAAACAGATTGATTTTGTTATTATTTGTAATTCTCATAACGTTATCAACACTTAGAACAGATCTTATACCCATATCTGGCAAAGATTGTAAATTATTCACAAGAATACGTTGAATTTGTTGTGCCCTAAAGACTCTTTGAAAGTTTCTTAGATACAATTAGCATTTTTCATATTTGGTGATGACAAAATTCGGACTTAACTTTCCAAAGACTGTGAAGAAAGAGAAAAAATAGAGAGAAATTACACTAAACCGGTTCAAAAACTCTCGCTTAATTTTTTGTGTTGGAAATGTGTTACACTACATGGCCAGAAAATATAAAAAGATGCATCAGATCAGATAAGATTTCATTTGACCCCAAATATTCCAAAATATTCGTTTTTATACAAGGATTTTTTTAAATTACGGATTGTCTCAAAGTCCCCTTTTTCTGAAAATTCAACGAGACTTAAAATGACTATCAATACATAGACTTATCTTATACCTAATCATGAATGCCTATGAATAAAGTGTTATAGAAAACCAGAAAAATTTTGCTAATCAGGAGAGATACGTAATCAAAATTACTTACATACAATAATGATTTTATTGTCATTCGATAGTTGAGAAATATTAAAAATTGATGTTACAATTTCATAAACCGTTTTTCATATATGCGGTCGCAAGCATGCTAAACCGAAACAAGGATGCATTCATTTGTCCAATTTCAGTAAGTAAATATAATAAAAAAGTAAAAAAGCTATAGTGGGGCAAGGCCGTCCCTTAAGTATCCTGCAGCACTTTGTCTAACACAATTCTTCGCTTATTTTCGTTGTGAAATATTAAATTTTTATTTCTAAGTAAATGCAAGCATTTCATGCGAGCACCTATAGGGAAGAGAGCCTAACTCACGTAGGACATATTAAGGAAAATTAGTTTTTTTTCTCAAAGATATCCTCGCTCCTTAATTATTTCGGTCATAAGGTGCAAATAATTACACATTGTTGTCATATAAAGACTTTATTTTAATGAGAACCCTTCTATGATGTGTCGTTCAACAAATAAATACATCTAGTCCAAGTTAAGTGCAGTTGATTTTTATGTCAAATTTCTATTTCTATTTGCACCGTAAAATATTCAAAATTAGATGTTTTTACCATTATATTGCTCATGTTAAACTTTACTTTTCATAAGAACTTCCCTCACGGGTGGTGGTTTAAAAAATGGGTCCATCCTACCTCAATGTTTCGCATTTATTTTGTGTACTAAAATATTAATTTCTACTAAGTTTTCTCGAAAAATATTAAAAATTGCAATTTTTGTCATAAAAAGGCTGTTTTCAAATGGGGCGCTATATGGGGAGTAGTTCGAAAAAATAATCCGAGTGGATCAAACCCGTTAGTGAACTAAATTTCATCAAAGTAGCTCAAAGATTGCGACCTATATGTTGAACACAAGAATGCATGGGCAGACATCAGACGGACGGACAGATAGAGAGAGACTAACTTAAATCGAGTCGGATCCATTTTTTTAATCAATTTAATTAAAGTTAGTTCCATCTCAAGTCCTTCTAGGTGTTACATACATTTATACAAACCCTTATACCCCCTGCACCACAAGTGATGTAAAGTATAAAAAGTAAGAGAGAAAACAAGGAAATGTATTTATGTGTTTTTTGTGGTGTGTATGTATATATATATATATATATATATGTAATCAAACAGGCATTCATATATCGATTGGCTTTACTTAAAATTATTGGCCGTTGTTTTGTATCCAATAAAGAGCAAATGAAAAAAGCGGACCGAGAACGATACAAGCAAAAAACACACATCGGGTATCAATTTAACAAAGTGAGCTTTAACGTTAACATGGTTGATGTATAAATAAAATTGAATTCACTCACAAAATATATAATGTTTGTTGTTATTTTTTTGTTGTTGTTGTTGTTATATGTTTCCACCATTCGGCGGTTATTTTGACAGCACACCAACACACACGAAGCATGAAACCAGGAAATATTCAAACCAATTAAGCGTACAACAACTGAATAAATATTAAACACAGAGCATAGCACGTAATAACTCCTTTTTGTTTCTTGCTATGAGTAGTTGTGAGATATTCGGTCTATATTTCTTCAAGGTAATCTTCGTTAAATGCTAAAATATTTTGTAAATTGCGTAATCACTATATAATTCAATAAAAAGGACAAAGAGGTTTCCGTTTGTCATTATTAAGGAGTGTGTGTTTTTACGAATACTTTGTGTAACTGTAAATGCATTCATTGATAAGATCCATTGAGTTTAGCTTATACTAAAATGATTGCTTTAAAAATTACTGATTGATTCGTTTACATCAGTACGAAGAAGAGTAACTTTTTCTTGTTCATTAATCAACGCAAAATGATTACAGTGTACATGCACACGAGTTTAGAGTTTCGTACATTACACCGATAATATTAAGCCGATCAAATCATTTTCTAGCATATGTTAATGATTCATAAATAATTTTAAAAGAATATTGCTACATTCCTTTTAATTCAACCAAATATTACTGCGTTTTGAATATGAGGCTAAACTCCATTTACTTCAATCAAGACAATAATACATGATAAGCTCGTGGTATCTCGTCATGGAGACTCTACTTTGGAAAGGGTAGTTTTCTTTACCCTTTAAAGCCAGACAAATGGCCTATCTTCAGAATGAGTCTATATATTTGCATTACCTGTATTCCGAGAGGGCATCAATTACATCCTCACGGACTCTATTTTTATTACAATTTGTAGCGCGCATGCAGGTAAGATTTTCTCGGGTTTTCAGGTTTTTCTGTTATTATAAGTGTATTTAGAACTACACAATTTCTGTCGGAATTTTTTAAATTTTGAAAATTCAGAGATCAAACGAAATGTGATGGGAAAACATTACTAAATATCTCGCAAAAGAAAATCGTATTTTTCAAAATGAATGATCATTTGGTCCAACTGAATATCATACACCGTAAAATGCAAATCTTTATGAAGAATATATCATGAAAATGTCAAAGTTCTTGAGTACGACGGCTAATTGATGATTCTCAATTTTTACCCATCCATTGATTCGCAGCATCGATAATTTTATCAGTAAGTTTACATCTTTAGGATTCTTAATATCACAAACACTAGCATTTCAATTAACGAATAGTTAATGGTGTAGGTTTCATAGGTCAATTTCACGCTAAATGTAACTCGAATAGATTCCATATTTTTTAATCAATTTTTGACAATTTCTATACGCAACAGTATAACTTTCTATAGTGATTTGCCAAACAATACCGAAAACAAGCGTCACTTCTGGTGGGAATTTCAAAGAAATGGACGTTAAGACGTTTAAGAAATATATAGTACTATTATAAACATTCTATATAATCGAAATTTTTTCTTTTTCTCACTGCTAATGATTGCTTCGTCATTTAAAAAATGACTTCTGGTTCAATCATTCATTTTATTTTTAAAAATGATTAAAAGCTATTGTGGGGTATTTTATAGTATAGAAATTAAATATAAATTTTATACTAATTTGTTTTTTCTCTTGTTTTTTCATAAATATGTGCGAAAAAATGAAAAAATTCATATTCATAAAATTCTTTAACTCTATTCATTTCTATTTTTAATATTTTTTTCTTATTTTCATTTATTTGGCAGATCACATACGAAACTAACGAAGTCACTGAGTCAGTATTTAGAAGAGACAAGATTTTATGGCACAGAAAACGTTATCGATATTTTAGATTTTTTTTCAAAAGCTTACTTTAAATACGAACGCTTTCATACGTACTCTTTTGTTTAGAAAATATTTAAATATTTTCGCCAAATATTAATAAATAACCAAAAATATATGTTACACCGAACCTCAATTATTTCATGTGTGTTTTAATAAAAAAGTACATCATACCAGCCAACGAGTATGACAAGACTAAATCGTCCCTCTTTTTATGAATAAAGGAACAAAAAAAAAATAAATGTTGTTATGAATATTAAACTCTTTCACACACACATTGCGAAATATTTTAGTCACCCTACGGGATTTCTCAATATTCATATCTGTACCTGTTGAATACTAATTATCCGAAGTATATTTTTGCATTTTTTTTATATTTCTTCTGATAAATGAAGCGTTGAAGGGACAGACAGACTAGCAGATACCTGATCATTATTACATTCATATATTAGATTTTTCGAAACATATCTCTAGATTTTTTAAATAGATAAAGTAAAAAACATAATCACGATTTCGATTGCAAATGTAAAAATTGTAAACTTTTTAAGTTAAACAGTACAACCGATACTTCTGACGATGACATCTGACAAGCAGAGAGACGAAGGGTGGGTAGGCGAAGTTGATTAGTTCGATTTCCAAACTTAAGAATATATTTACATAGAAAACGACGATATAAGCACAACACTATCTTTCGACGATAGTTTTATCAAATATATAGATAAAATAAAATACTTTGTACGCGGATTAAATATACATTTTATATTTTTATGTGATTACACGGGCGATAATAAATAATGAAACTGTCATACAACACAAAGGTTTTAAACAAATGCTGTGTAAATGCACACATGAACAAGGGACTGTAAAAAGAGCTCTTATGCGCACTGTAACATACTAATGTTCATGCACATACATCCAGGTAAGTCTCCACACAATGCTTAAACGGAATAAAATATAACAACAAACATAACTAGACAACAGCAAATGACTGTCAGCAAAAAGGATACGCTTTCAGAATTTTTTTTTTTTTTAGTCGTTCATAGAATTTAATGTTTCTGGACAACGTGACAAAGACATTTTTCCTTGCCAACGCCGGTAATAATAATACTATGAAATGCATCTGTCCATTCAATTGAGAAATGCTTAACTGCTTAACTTTATTGTATATTTTCACTTCCACTTCGGAAAACCGGATATACAGTTATCTGCACCGCATGAGATATTTCGTTATTTTTAAAAATTTCGGATTCAGTTATTAAAAATATATATCCACTTTAGAAAAAGTTATCAAACACTAGATCATATAAAAAGCATTTTTTTTCTTCGAATGCTGAATATCTGAGATACTCCTTATGTCAAATAGTTATTGTTAGTTATAGATGTCTCAGAGAGACTAATTGGATTCAATCACATCTTGCATGAATATCTATATTATCAATCACATATTGCATGATTATCTATATCAATCACATCTTGAATGATTATCTATATCAATCATTATCAATCACATCTTGCATGATTATCTATATCAATCATTATCACTCACATCTTGCATGAATTCTATATCAGTCGTTATCAATTATATCTTACTTGAGTGTCTATATCAATCATTATCAATTATATCTTGCATGAATATCTATATCAATTATTATCAATCGCATCTTGCATGATTATTTATATCAATCATTATCAATCGCATTTTGCATGATTATCTATATCAATCATCCATAATGTTGGAAAATATTGATGTAAATGTATCAAAATCTTATCGATTTTTCGCTTTTAGTTTTCTTATTAATTATTGTAGAATTGTTCATAAATATATAGTTTATTTATTATCAAATTAATTAAATATCAAATTTTATATGGAAACATCAAGCAAAGATTTTTACTGGTGTAAAGTTAGCCACCACTTGTCTGGCCCCCTTTTTTCTCTTTGCTAAAAAAGGGTCTAACTTCAAACTTGGTAAGCGTCTTCACACTTGGTAAGTGTCTTTGCTAAGGCACTTGATAACAAAGCAGGATGGAAATATAAACAAAATGCTTACGAAAACTAAACAAAAATAGAAAATATAAACATAAATGAAAAACAAAATGATGCCTTACGCTATGAAAAATATGAAAAAGAATTATTGTTATTTGAATTATTGTGTTGTGATTCATTATGCACAGTGCGCTTGTAGTTGGACAAAAATTTCAACGTACAAACCACATTATAAAAAATTTGTAAGAAATAATTACTCGCCAGTTTTTTGATATATCTTAAAAGCAGAATGATTGCAAACAATGGCGGCCCCCACACAAAAGCAAAGACTAGTACAATCGATAGTAATGTATGCGGTTCCAATATGGGTACAGGCTATTCACAGATGCACGTACGCGCAAAAGGTGAATTCAACATTCAGGTTATGTGCATTGCGAGTATGCTGTGGCTTCCGCACCATTTCATACAATGCAGCATGTGTCATCAGTGGAGTGATGCCAGCCAAACCTTTAGCTAGACAGGCGGCAGACACATATGAAGCCCGAAAGCAGGTCATGAGGCAATTATCGCGGGTGGAAAGAGATAGTATATGCCAAAGAAGCCTGGTGGCATGGCAGATGGCGTGGGGGAGATCCAATATAAAATAGTGGGTAGATAGAAAGCACGGGGACGTTGAATTTTACCTAACGCAAATACTGAGCGGATATGGCTGCTTTCGGCAGTACCTGCATAAGCGAGGCCATGACAGTGAACCATACTGTCCAGCGTGCGTGGAACAAAGTGAAACTGATGAACATGTCATGTTTCAATGCTTAAGATTTGTAAGAGAGAGGGAGACAATGAACCAGGCCGCTGAAGAAACGTTGATGCCAGACAACCTAATAAGGGCAATGTTGCGCCAACCGGAATTATGTAGCCTAATACAAACAGTGTGTAAAAGTATCATGCTGAAGCTGCGTGCAGAGGAGCGTTTGCGGACACTGCCGTGACGACATAACTGACGATTTAAGCTGAGGCTTAGACAATTCTCCCGATGTAATACTTGACGGTAGTTCCGGGAGGATTACCGTCAAACGTAGATGGGGTTTTAGTGCGGTGAAATTCTCACACTGACTTTAGGCTGCCAATGCTTTCACCCGCTAAAAAAAAAAATTACCATTTCCAGCATTTTTTATTACATTAAATATTGAAAAAATGCATTTTTTTTTATTTTTATTTCAACTCTTAATAAACAAAACACCTTTAATGTATAAAATCATTGAGAAAGAATTCCCACAAATAATTTCAGATTTACATCGGGTAGCTACTCTTGACGAGTAATCCTATGATTCCCGACAGACACATGCAGTCAAGAATAAAAACATCTACCTGTTTAAGAATTATGCCTTCAGATATATGTGATCTTAGCTTATTTGTAAAATGGAAATTAAGAAACCACGCATCGAAATTATAAAGTCAGCGTATTTGTCAAATGGAAATTAAGAAATCACGGATCGAAATTATAGAGCCAACGTATCTGATATTCGTAATAAAGCTGACAGGTAGATCAATCTTTCTTAGGTATGCTACAAATATAAGATATTATTATATAATCGTTTTTGCCTTTTATTTTTAATATACACGTCTTCTAATCAAATAATCTAATTATCCCCTTAAACCTATACCTCTTAAGAATATTATATTAAAAGTAAATTAAGTGTGAATGCGTATGTAACACCTAGGTGAACTTAACAAGAACTTATCTTTTACTATACCGATCGATTTGGAATCATACCCTGAATTGTTTTAAACTTGTCTGTCTATCGGTCTTACTGATGTCTATCCATGTAGTCTTGTGTTCAACCTACAGACAGTAATTTTGATATATTTTCAATAAATATGGTACACTGACATGTTAAGATCCAATGATGAAAGCTATTCAAAATTACATTTTTTCCAGCCTTAAAATGAATGCTATGGTAGTGGTCACCAGTTTTATTTTCAAGAGCACGGTACAATTTGCTTCTACTTCTCTTATTGAAAGAGTTATAAACGTAAAATTTCTTATTGACCTTCCGAGCCTTTGCATTGGTTTTGTAAAAATTGTAAAATGTGCAACGAAATGTGCATAGCGAAAATTTATTGGCTTCGCCCTTTAGTTATTATACACTAAAACTCACCACTTTCAACGGGATTAGTCAGGCGAAACAGCAGCAATGTAAAACAGAAGTTAAAAATGAAAAATAAAAATAAAAATAAATAAATAAATAAATAAAAATAGTTTACTTTTATGATTCATTTCGTTCGATTGTTTATAGGCAAGTGCTTCAATGATTTCATTGATTGCCATATGACCCGTAAAACAATGGAATGGATTTATACTTACAGTGAAGTCTTCATTTAGAGTTCATTTGCTGATTATGGAATAAAGTTTTTAGAACAAAACAGAAATCATCTTTCGACAAAAGGCAAAATCATCACAATCATCATCACAAAGTAAATATGATATAAAAATTCAAACACCTAGTTTTCAAGCCCTAAATATATTATATCTCGTAATAATCTGAAGCTGACGAGATCTTTTTAATTTAAAGTTTCTTATACAACTACATTTACAATATTTAAAAAGTTCTACACTTTCCTGAAAAGAAAAATGATTTATTTACGGAATTAAATTCATTCAATAATTCTTACAAAAAAAAAAAAAAAATTATTATGTTCGCTTCTTGTGCCAAGCAACTTAGAACCTAAACATGGGTACTTGAAGATTTCTGCATATCAAGTCACAAGTTCTTTCTCAAGTTAGTGCAGATTACTTTTTGAGCAATTATTTGGTTCTCTGTAAACTATATATAATAATTGGCCGATTGAAATCTTTATCGTCCTTAGAGTTCTTTTAAAATAGATTTCACTGTACTTTGCTCATTACGTACATGTATAAAGAGTTATATAATATTGCGCAATATGCACTTAAAAAGTTGTTAAGTAGTTAACCGTAAAGGGTAAAGAGGTTCAATACAGATTTGATTTAAATTAAACCTCAATATCAAAATCTTATTAACTAATTTGAAGCCCTACTATACGTTAATCAAAATTTTCTCTGTTCTCAGTTTTAATTTTCTTTATTAACTTTGACTTTGGCTGCATTGAGTTATCGCACGACGAACTAAAGTTTGCTCTTATTTTGCCCTATACAGAGCAATTTTCAAAATTCTATAAAAGATTGTTCTGAAAGCAACTTAACATAAGCTATACATCGCTGGAAAGGCTATTCATTAAGGAATCATGCTGTGTACTAGTTTCGTTTTTTCGCAGTACAATGGCTTGGCCACAATGGACAGTTAAACTTCCGTTTCTTGAATGTCATATTTGACAGAGCGCGAAAGACTTTTTTTTACATGAAATTTTACCTATTTAACAATAATTTATATTTTCTTTTTTATCATACTCGTTCAAAGAAGTTCCAAAATAATTCAATTTTATAATTATATTTCATATAAATACTTCCAAGACTTTGGTTAACAGGGCTCTCTTAATCTCGCTTAACAGGACTTTGTTCAAAGTATTGGTTTGTGATTTTGCTAGTTTTACGTATTTAAATGTAACTTCACATCCTTTATTTCGTATAATTTCTCTTCCCTTTTTTATATCTTAACGCCGTTTTATAAACTGCCACTTGTGCTACGATATATATTAAGTTTGTTCGGATATATGTAACATCCATTGGAACTTGCGATGAATTTATCTTAGGTTTGTCTGGCTGTCTGGCTGTCTGTCTCACTATTGCCTTGTTCAGACTAGAGATCGAAATTTTTGATATGATTTAACGAAATTTAGTACAGTAACGTGTTTTGATCCAAGAACAAATAATGTTAAAAATGATTTACTTTCACGACCATTCCCCATATATCGCCTTAATTTAAGAAGCTGTTATATAAAAAAATATTCCTTGTAGAGGCCGCCATATTGACTTCCTCCAAAGAAACGTTTTTTTTTTTACATTATGTTGTCATTGTAGCTAAAGATGCGTGCAAAATTTCAGCACGATCAGACAGATTTGGAAATGTTCGAAATTTCGAATTAAAAAAAAGTACTTCGATGCTGACAAGAAAGCAAATGTTAAATAAGAACTTATAAAATAATCTTATCTAACCGTGAATGGTGTGAAATAAAAACCATAGCTAAAAAAATTTAAGAATCTCACTTATATAATGACCGTATTTCTTAAAATACAAAAGGATCGTACACTTGCCGACTGATTGTTTATAGTATTGCGTAAATCAACCACGCAAATCAAGAACAACTTTCGTATTTGAATTCTTATGATGGCTAGAGAGTACAATTATACTCGTCCAAAGTATGTATATTTAAAACCTTCAATTTACTTTGTATTTCTGCCCATTGTAAACGTAATGTTAAAGTTTATTTTCTCTACGAATGAGGAGAAAAAAATGTATCTGAATGTCTGAGTTATAAATCAAGTTTAATGCATGTGTATGAAATGATGTTGGCGCATAAATTATTCATTTTGAAAATCCTACGAGTTGCACGTAGATAGCAAATGTTAAATAAGATAAAAACTATAATCGGTTTATGTAGAATCTCTTAATACCGAGCACTTAATGTGCCTTCTATTACACCCAACATAAAGAGTGGGGGGGCGACATAAATCCGACAAAAATCATGAAAGTATATCTATATTCGGAACCTTAAAGATACATCAATATTAGTGAAATTAAGAAAGTTATAAATAAGATTTTATATTTTAATAAATTTAGGATTGTTATATACCCTACATCATAACTTGTACCACAATACAAGATATATTTACTTTATACGGTCAACAAAACACGTCCCTGAAGTATTTTTCTACGTATTACGAATCAAATGACATAATTAGAATATCTTTTCCTTTTCAGAGTAAAAACGGAGGTTTTAGGGCGCTATTGTTACGAAAAACATCTCAAAAATACCGTTGATTTAAGTCTTTGAGTCTTTCGACTTTTGACGAAATATAAAACAACAGATGAACAAAACGCTTGAATAAATAAATAATAAAATGATACTAATGAAATGAATGGTAAATACAGTACAATTTCGGTTCTTTCTACGTATTGATGGTGAGCAGCATTGAGAAATATCTCGTCAGTGTAGGATGCAAGTAAGTGAATGCAATTTTAAACAAACTGTATACGTAAAGCATTCAATCACACAGGCTAAAAACAGAAAGAAAAAAGCAATCAAAAATAAAAACAGAAAAAATGGATGCGCGAGTATGAAATGAATTAAATGCCGCTATGATGGGACATAACAATAGCGTGTCTGTTGATTTCAACATATATTGAAATTAACATCTTCTTACTTACTGGAGTCAATTTTCTCTGCTTGTTTTTTTTTTTTTAGTTAAAAAGCAACACAGAGTATAATGCACATCAAAACCATGATTTACGTGATAATTTCTGAGAAAAATATCAAAATCAATTTTTAAACGACATAAACAGGGAATTATTCTTATTATTTATAAGTTTTTATTTAGCGTTCACACACACATGCTATTGAAAATATATCTAAAAGAAATATAAATATGTTTAAAAAAAATTATATTCGCTTTTAGGTGAAGCGAGAAAGCCAGATATGCTTTCGGAAGAGTTTTTAATAATTTTCCTCTCACGCAAACAGAGATCATTCGCTTATCTTTTGTTCAATAGTTCACAGATCAGTTCGATCGATCATCATCATTTGTCTATCGTCTGAAAAGATAGCAATTATGATAAGTATGTGCATGAATTTTTGCCAAGAATTTTCCAAGTTACTAACAGAAGCTTCAAGCTAGAAGCTTGCCTTTTTTATATTATATAATAATATATAATAATCATGACACATTACTAAGATCTCAACGCGTCTACAAAGCAGCTTTCTGCATCAAATATTTTATCTTAACTTTTTCAATAGCAGACCATAGAGGAACAAGCCAAAGCAATTGTAGTTTGAATGATAAAAAAATGCATGTCAAGCATCGCTTAACAGAAAATATTTGAACTAAATAGTTGTGTTCCTGGATAGGAGATTACAACTGTGTGCGCAAGTTGTGTGCGCAAGTTGTGTGCGCAAGTTATGTACGCAAGTTGTGTGCGCAAGTTGTGTGCGCAAGTGTTGTGTGCAAGCTGTGTGCGCAAGTTGTTTGCGCAAGTGTTGTGTGCAAGCTGTGTGCGTAAGTTGTGTGCGCAAGTTGTGTATGCAAGCTGTGTGCACAAGTTGTTGTCTGTTGAGTATAAAGTGAAAAGATGGTAATGACATTTAATCGATGTTGCAGAAAAGGGGACGATTTATGATGCAATCTGCTACTTATCACTGGATCTCCAGTCCACTATGAACCACCACAACACCAAAGTTCAGCTTCTAAATGGTCGCTTTTTCTGTGTCCGCCGGAAGTCAAATGTACCAAAATAAATTTTAAAAAGAAAATGGTGATTGATTCTGAGCTAAAAAATGTTATCATCAATATTGATATGTTGAAGGCACCGGAAGGGCAGACAGAAATTTTAAACAAGAGCGAATATTCAATAATTTTTTAATCTGTACCATTGAACCTGCATATCGACAAATAGTCTTCGCTAAACAAAAATATTTGTGTTATTCAAAACGATCCGCAATAACGAAGCGAGAGCACTTCTTTGCTTCCGTTGGTTGTATATCAACGGATATATACGCCTTGACATCAATCTTATATAGCCATTAATTCTGTAAAATATGTATCCAGCGAAAAATTTTTTGTCGTATTTAGATGAACGCGATCTTGAAATAAAAGCTAAAGCTGCTTTTTAACTCATACCTCTTCAAACTAAGAATTTTAACGACACCTAAGCTTCGATATGTTCAACTACTCATGATGCATCGAATATATTTAAATTATGACAAGCATGTCGATGAGAAAAAATATCAAGGGACGAAACAACGTAAACTCATACTTTAGTGCTCCGATAGACATGTCACAAGTATACTGTAAATACTTTGCAAAACGTTTTAAGATTTTTAAAATTTAAATAACTAAAGATGAGAGCACTTTCTAAATGATTAAACTTCAATGAAATAATGGAAAACTTTTATCGTAAAAGGTTCACTTACTGTCGTTTCATACGTTTTTTCATGCTGCATACTGTTTCTCATTTTTTTTTTTTTTTTTTGGTTAATTTTAATGCTTTTAATAGAATTAATTTGAATGCATTTATTTTTAAATTCTGCTGATAATTCTTGAATGTTTCCAAACAGTATCTGCTTCTTTTTATGATTAATAATAATTCGTTCATATGATTTCTTTGCTCTTATTATCAGTATAAACTGAAAAATTTAAGAGACTTAAATATTAAATATTATTTTTGTTATAAACAATAGGCGCCTACTATCAGGTACAAGCATTAAATCTTATTGAACTTTTCTTCAGCTTGACAAAAATTCTTGCTCTTCAAGTTGATTCATTGACATATGATGAAAGAAAAGATTGACAAAAATTCCCACGAAAGCTATCATCAGGTAATAGGCTTAATGAAACTACGTAGATAAATCCAGCAGCAAGGGATCACAGAGAAGATGAGACGCAATGTTTGTAATATTCGTAAGGTTTATAAGCGAAACATTTCGCTTAACAAGAGTCAATCATTCGTAATAATTAGTCATAATAATCAGCTGTAATAGATAGTTGGATACTGATAATTGTACGTTACGAGTTGCACGTTCAGAGTAGAATAATGATAGTCGACTCAAAAAAACATTAGTGAAATAAGTTATTTGAAATGATTATAAAAACCATTGAGGTTGTAAATAAAATTTACCCATTTCACGATCTACCGATACGGAAGGAAGGAAAAATACAAAAAGAGCAGTTTTGCAACAATATATTATGGTGTTGTGCAAAAAATAGACCTATTGGGGTCAAATCTAATAGAATTAGTTTTCATGTTAAATTGCAATTAGGGACTCATTTGCAATCACTCAGGAAACGCGGTGATGATCAGAAAAAACGGTGGGTAGAGCAGGAACAAGAAATCATATTCATATTGGTTGTGAGTTGCAGTACACGAAATGAATTGCGGGTGAAGTAATATGCAGGGTTATGCTTATGGTTAGAACTTGTCGTCTCAATATCACAAAATTTCATCTTCTAAAGTATAAAGAGATTAAATCAAGTTGCGAAAACTTAAAATTTTGCATACATACCTTTAATTGATTCCGACAGAGAAATAAGCTATATAAGGAAACAAACTGTAAATTATAGTGAAATATAAATGTAAAGAGAATGTAACAAGTTTTCAAAAGTGTTCCCCCCAAGCGATTTGTGTACACATACATGTGTAAGTTAATTCGCCCAAAGACAATAATTGTTTACATATTTTTATCATTTAATATGGATCTCTGTATTATGTATTACCTTGAATGCTTGCCGCACATGACTCACAACGTTCATGTCAACAAAATATTAAAGGTTTTTAAAAAGTTCGAATAATGAAAATAAATTCATTTTTCAAGCATTTTCCCCAGAAGAGCAAATTAATTAGCCATTATTTAAAAGCATATATCTTTTAATTTATTGAGGGGTGAAATGTAAAGAAGTTAAATGGAATCTTTTTTGGCCAATTAAGGTTGAAGTAAAGATTATACTTAAGTTAATTACCATCCTTTTAATTTGATTTATAAAAATTGTTTTATATATATATATATATATATGAATGTACAGTATTGAGAAAGTCTTTCATTACTTGGCAGAGTTTTCTCCCCTTTATTCTATACGATGTGTAAAAATTGAAACTGAAGAAATATACAAAAATTGGTCGCCTAAAGGCTTTAAGATTACAGCCTTCAAAGCAAACTCGTAGATTCGGATTTTAAATTTGAATGGAATACCCGTCAGAGATTCCAAAGGAACTACAACACGTAGATATAGAAGTATATTAGATTTGTGCTTTCGTTTCCAACAATACAAAATATCGGACAGTGACTATCGCAAAAACGAAGTATGCGTCGATAAATTACGAACAATTGAGTATCGCGAAGAAGAAACTCGATACAACATTTGTTTATAGTTGAATGTATAACTGATATACTCTCCAAGTTTTCTTAATTTCTTTTTCTTCTTTCATTTATTTAGTCAGTGTCTGAAGCGAATTTTGGGTAAGCGTCTAGAATTTTTATTTAAAGAGAACGCTTTTATATAGGAATTTTTTAAATTTTAAGAACAAATGTGATTACCGAAAGTGGTAAAGTCTAATGGAAATCTTGATTTTGTTAATAGTTTGTGGAATAGTTCCGATGACTATTGCAACCACAACCGCAACTCACACACAACTCTAGAGGCAACCACACATCACGAACTTTTGGATGCTTAATTCCTTCAAATGGTTTGTGTTGTTGTTACAATAGTGCCGCAGTACGTTGTGCAATAGTTAATCGACGAAATTGATAAAAATAATGACAAAATAACGGATTTTAATTCTCGTCTCACATAAGAGACGCATTCTAATTGCGTTTGATGTACAATTCCTTGCGTGTGAACTGGATAACAGATATTTGTTCTTTCCTATGGTTTGTTATCGTAATTTTAAAATTAGGTTAATAAGCTCGAGCTTGATGCTTACTTTGATTTTTTATAAAAACTTTCCAAGAAATCCGGATTATATTTAAAAGGCATTAACGGGCCTGTCTTTTGTCTAAATATAACACAAACACGAGCATCATGCTGCGCACAGAACGTTTTCAAACGATTTTCTTCTTCTTAAAACTTGACACTGAAACAATTCGGTTATGACATTCACCATCTTGGCAATTTAACTCAAGAAAAATTTTTTATTCTAAACGTGTCTTCTATGCAATTAATTATTTCTTGAGTAACTACTTATCATCCAGAATGTTTTCGAAAATTTTTGCCTAAAGTACAAAGATGAGCGCAGCCATGATCGTTACCCTTAAACTTAAGAGTAAAAAACTTAAAAGTATTTTCAATTAATAAATAAAATTTAGAAAACAAATTGTGAATCTTTTATTTATAAAGCTCAAGTAATTCAGGAAGATGTTCTCTTTTAGTTAGTATCAAAACCTTTCCTTCTGACTCTGAAGCGTATATTTTTCTTCCCAGTTGAAATACGATTTAAATGAAATTCATTTTTTAATGTGTCTTTACAATTTCATCGCTACTTCGATCTATAGTGATCCGGTTTTTTCTTCGTTTTTATTTCTCAGAAAAATCCCATCGAGCTTTTTTTACAATTTTGTGACTTCTAATTGGCTTCAAATTGTTTACCTGTGATAGATCTGTTTTCACAAAAAATTGACAAAGAATGCTGTAATTTGAATGAAAATTACTTTTCATTAAGTTCTAGAGCCAAGTACAATATCGGAAATCTTATAAAGCATCAAAGAAATTTTAATTAATTTTAATTAATTTAATTAATGAGTTATAACTTGAATCTGAAACGTGGCAGAAAAATTTACATAAGCCTTGTTAATGCTCGGTGACAAATAGTTTCAAGCTACTTACTATTGCGCTCTTAACTGTTCTTAAGTGAGAAACTTTCGTTTTGAAATAAATATCATTTTCCTTCGTCATAATTTCGATTCTCAAGATGGAATGCTGAATGCAAAACTTCACTGATTATCATCATATGGAAATTGATTTGGAAACAAACCTGTTTTGCTAAACTTACACATTTAAATTTTAGACAATTTTTAGTAAAATTTTGTTAACAAGTTCATTTTAATTTAAACATCGGCAGCGATTTTTTCCCCATCACTATTTGCATTTAATAACTATTGAATTTAGGAAGAGAGATGGAGATGGAGATGGAGAGAGAGAGAGAGAGGGAGTATAAAGTTTTTTTTTAATAAAACATTTTTAATTTGCAACATATGCCAGATGTTAACTCTTGAACAAAAAGACCAGCAACACAAGATATTAAGTGGAAATATAAATTATAAAAAGTGTATGGTGGGAATTTTATTAATCCATCGCATCAACTCCTTTAAGCATTTTTTACATTTACAAGTAGTAGTAATAGCAGTAGCAGTATTATTAGTAAATAGTAACATTTTTTTTTTAGTTTATTATATGGAATTATCCATTTTATGGTCTCAATTTGGCAAACGTTTTTGAGTGACATACATAAAACAAAACTGGAATTTAGGGTACCATGCGCTAAGTATAGTGTTGGCCATTTTACAATATGGATTGTTTAAGAAACGCTAAATGTGCTAAAATTCTATAGCAATCCAACTGAGTGTACTATAGACAAAGCTGTGAAAATTGAAGAAACTAGATGTGCAACAGATTTGTTAAGGGCCACATAATATCACACTACGAATTCGACTCAAAATATCGCTGCTGTTAGCAAAAGTATTGAAGAAGATCAAAATTTATTGATTACACGGCGCGCACAGTATTCGATACTATCTTACGTCACATTATGGCATATTTTGGATTTGCATCTTCATCCTTACAAAGTTTAGCTAACACAATAGTTAAAGCCGGTCCACCATCCAGATATGAAGAACATACGTTGATTAGGTCCCCAACAGCGTTTACACGACGATTTTTCGATTTAAATTTTCTTCAGTAGTAAGGCTCATTTGTCGCATCTGAGGCAGTGAAAATCCGCAAGTAACTGTTGAAAAACCATTATATTGCCAAAAATTCCCCGTTTAGTGTGACAATTGGTCTAGAGGTGTTGTAAGTCCGTACTTTTTTAAAAATGATGAACGTGTAACGCGGACCGTCAATTCTGATCGCTACAGTCTTGATTACAAATTGGTTTTGGACTGAAATTGAAGATATAGATGTTGAAGATATCTGGTTGCAATAGGTCGATACCACAACCCACACAACAAGCTCCGGTTTGGAATTGTGGCGCCAAAAATTTTCCGAATAGGTAACTGTATGGTTGGATGATGTGAATTGGCCACCAAGATCGTGTGATTTCTTACCGCTAGCCTTTTTCTTGTGGGATTGCGCAAAGGATTGAATTTATGTGAACAATTCTTAATGTTTAATAATGTTTTGAAAATGAATATACGTCAAGTTATGGCCGAACTATTGCTCGCTACATATAGAGAAGTCAAAGAAAAGTACAATATCCAAGACTCATTTTCAACGAACATATACTTTTTTTCAGAATGTTGGTGTGAATTAAAAATACTTGAAGAGATTTAATTCCTTTTACATTAACTTCTTTTTCGTTTTACATGAAAATTATTTCTTTCTCATAGAAAGAATAAAACATTAACTACCTTTTACATACTCTTTTCCTATCTTATAGCGTTTGCCAAAGCTTTCAGTTTCCTGTTCTACCTTTTTAAACACGTGAAGTATATCATGAAACACATCATTTCTCATACTCTATAATGTTTGATTTATTAAACGTATTCACCGCACACAATCAAATCCTTGTACGAAAGTAACTAAATGATAGATAATCACCACACTCACTTGAATTGTTTTTTAGTGGCTCATTTACTTTGATTTTATTCAGTTGGACAAGCAAAGTGAAAGGAAAATTGAGGAGAACTATATATAAAGGCGATATTAATTAACATTATGTGTTCAGGTAGAAGATTGTAAATGTGCTTTGCATTAAATCCGTTGTAGTGAAAATACTATTCATTTAAAGCTTAAAATTCAATTAATTCTATTTATATGTTGTAGATATATTTCCGAAGAAAAGGTTTGAAATTCGATAATGTCGTTAGACTTCTCTCTCTCTCTCTCACACACACACTCTCCCTCTCTTTCTCTCTTTCTTTGCTATCTCTCCCTCTCACACACACTCTCCCTCTTTTTCTCTCTTTCTTTGCTATCTCTCTCGCTCTCACACACGCTCCCCCTCTCTTCCTCTCTTTCTTTTCTCTCTCTCTCTCTCTCTCTCTCTCTCTCTCTTTCTCACTCGCTCACTCTCCCTCTCTTTCTCTCTTTCTCTGCTATCTCTCTCTCTCCCTCTCTCTCGCTCTTCCTCTCTCTCTCACTCTCTCCCTCTCTCTCACTCTACTCTTCTCTCTCACTCTGCCTTCTCTCTCTTTCTCTGCTATCTCTCTCCCTCTCTTTCTCTCTTTCTGTACTATCTCTATTTCTCTCTCTCCCTCTCTCTCTCTCCCCTTCTCTTTCTCTCTTTCTTTGCTATCTCTCTCTTTCTCTTTCTCTCTCTCTCTCTCTCTCGCTACCCCCCTCTCTCTCACTCTCCCCCTTTCTCTTTCTCAGCTATCTCTCTCTCTTTTTCTCTCTTTCTCTGCTATCTCTCTACCTCTCTTTCTCTCTTTCTCTCTCTCCCTCTCTCTATCTCCTTTCTTTCTTTCTTTCTCTGCTATCTTTCTCCCTATCTCGGTTACAAAATTCTGAATGCCTGCATCGACAGAGCTTAGGAAGTAACGTAAACTATTCCGCATAGAAGTCCGATTGATTGTGACATTTACGAACATCGTCTAAAATTTAAGTGAAGGAATGTTCACCATACAGTCACAAACAGACCAATAATAAGTTTACAATTCGTAGGAGCTACGGATGTGAAACTGCGACAAAAGTTCACAAAGACTATCTATAGATACAATGAAAATATGGATGTACGCCGTCTACAAACACGCCCACAATAGAAAAAATCCTCACTTGCAGTTTACAAAAAAGTGTTAATTTAAGAACTGACATAAATATTTCTCGGAATCAGCTGAAACGTTCACATTTAATACCAATTGTAATCCATCGGCATAAAGGCGCAGAAAGCACGAAACGAAAACGAAACTGCGTTCCTGTATCGATTATAAAGGCGATACTCGGACGATTAGAAAAAAAACAACAAATTTGAAACATTCAAATCGACAATATTGTTATTATAAATAAACTTTTAGAAAAATTCTCCGATGCTTATAACATTTTAGGTCACATTTTTAGAAAATTTTTAATTCATTCTATAGCGGTACTGTGAGGGAAAAAAGCATAGTTTTCGAAAGCATTTTGTTCTCACGTCCTATACTTTCGTATTTAAAGCTACAAATGTTCATAAACCCTTTGATTTTTTTTTTATAAATTCAAAAAAAATCAGTCTCGGATTGTCTAGTCCTCTATTTATATCATTTGTAACGCGCACTAGAGACGCCATAATAACATGAATGCATATACATATACATAGAGGATTAATGTAGGAGCCTGTGTGAATCGTACTTTCGTATACACATTCCAAAAGATTTATTTTATCATTTAGTTGCACTGCGTTCATGCCTTCCTCTGCGATGCTTTCTGGCATACAATGAACATTTTCATGTACATCAACTTTTTCCCCTGGCTAAAAAATGTTGAACCATCTAATAGAGGTAATCACAAGTCATATATTTGCATGAATTGAATGAATATATAAACAAAAAATAATTGTCAATATATTCATCTCCGAGTGATTTAATATTTCTTCGATAATTTAATATTTATTGGTACGTACGTGTTCTCTTTGCAAAATTAGACTTTATGGCATAATTTAAAAAAAAAAAAAAAAATATAAAATTGATTTTAACTTTCTCAATAAATGGTCAACGAAGCGAACCATACGAAACTAATCGACAATGAGAACGAAAATATATTATGTATCGATTCTGTACATATGTTAGTGCTCTACTGTACATGTGGGTAAAAAACGTCACTTTCCCAAATCACCACATGGGATTTTTATTTTTTTTTATTTTTAGTATTTGCGTCATTTCAGTATTTGCTGCCATAGCAGGTGAAGGAAGATAATGCTTAACTACTCATATAGAAATCGCCTTGATTGCTTGTATTCACTAGTGTTTGGTTTTGGTCCTGTTCGTTCTATTCTGCTGCGCTTGCATGTACTGGTCTAGATGTCTTCTGGTGGTTTAATGGTTTGCATTCGTAACAGAAAACATGATCTATATGCATGTACATGTGCTAACACTTATTCATGTTTCGTGTATGTATCCAAACGTTGTTGGTAATACACAAAGAAGTGTCCTGAATAGCATATGCTGCCACACTACGTTAAGTGCTAGAGCCCGCGTGTGTTTTGCAAATATTGTCGAAAGCCACTTTGCACTAGCAACTAATGGCTCTTAAATATTTCATCGCATCAAACCAATAATTTATTATTTGCTAAAAATGTTTGTTTGCTATTGTTTTGCTTGTTATATATGGTGATGACACTGTTAATTATATTAACCTTCAGGACAATATTCGAAAATTTATAATACTTTCATGTTATATATTTAACATTATAAACGAAAATTAAGTTATACAAGCATTTTGGATCGCATCTTTTACTCTTCACACTATACATTATAATTTGCTATATGTGTACATTATAATGGAATATATGTTAGACAGATGAATTGACTGAGCAATACAGGCAAGAAATGCAGGCATTGGATCGTTTACTCCTTTGGCTTTAGCAAACACTACTTAGATAAAAATATATGTCAGACACATATGTGCCTTCAAAAATCTCTCTACTCTCCACTCTCTTCTCTCTTCTCTATCATTCTAATAATGTAGTAAAACTCTAGCTTCTTTACGGAGAACTAGAATTCTTTTCGATTATCTATATTAACTTTCATTGTTTCATCTGCCCTTTTACTCTTTAAAAAAAAAAAAAAAAATTCACGCGGCCACGAATTGAAAAGTATATAGCAGTAAAAAGCGGTGTGTCCTTACTGTCTTTTTAAAAAAGAATAAATATAATAATAATATAAGAGTAATTCTCTTGAATGCTGTTTTGATTTCTACAACCTTCAGTAAATGAAAAAAAGTAACAAGAGTAAGAAAGCTATATTCAGCTGTGCCGAATCTTTTATATCCAAACGTTTCAGCGCGGAAAAATATTTAGTTTCAATATTCTATTATATTGAATGGCCGTGGTCAATCCTTACCGTTTTTGCACAGAGGCTACAAGATAGCTGGCGAAATATTTGTGGAAATTTTTTATGAATCTATCTATCTATCTATAAAACTCTCATGGTTTATGAGTACTAAGCAAAAAACCCAATTTTTTTTTAGCTACCGACAAACAGAGGTACCTTAAGTCTACCTATTAGTGTGAGCGTGTTCTTTGACCAGTTTGGCCCATTTTCAATACGAACCAATGCATGTAATTACTTCCACTGTTTCTCCCAAATTTGAGGACGAGACCTTAATTTTTGCGACCAGAAGAATGTTTACCACAGAATTTTCACAAACGGACAGACGGATATGCTTGAATCGATTCTAAATTTTATGCTGATCTGATATATATACTTCGTGGGTTTTTCGAAGTTTCTTTTGGTAGTTACAAACCAAATGACAAAATGAAATATACCCCACCACCCTTCGATTGTGGGTATAAAAAAAAGAGTAAAGAAAAAGGGGACTTTTAACAAATATTTCCAAGGTGAGAATACAATAAATTTTTAGATCAACAAAAAATATCGTTTTTCTTTTAAAAATAATTAAAAAATGTTGATCAACTTTGCTTCGATATTCATATACAAGAATATCATTTTCTGATGACAGTCGATAGATAATTAAAAACTAAAATATATTGTGACATACGATAACTTAGTCGAAAACAATTGCGTTTTCAAAATGAGCCAAAGTTTTGAAAAAATTCGCTATAATTTGCAATATTATTTCGGTCTTATGAAAAAGTTCGTAGCGTTTATATTAAAAGTTGTTTATGAATACTAACAGCACTAATAGCAAATGACCTCACCTTTAAGAATTTCGAGGACTATACTTTAATTTAATTTCTACTGTTCACAGAAATATACCGGCAGTTTTATTATCAAATTATAAGCGAGGTTTGGGGTCAAAGTTCATAAGAAAATTCTGCTTCTAAATCAAAACCACAAGCGCTACTTTTTTTTCTTAAGCAATTGACGGTTGTAAAAATGTATACCAAATCACTCCGGAATTTTAGATTCCTTAAGAATGCATCCATTGGTCAGGATTTTAACAAGAATATTACAAATGAAACCTGCATTATAGCAAAACTGGCAATCATTGTAATGTTTTGCAATAAGAGAGAAACATCTCTATCGCATCATCTGACCTCGCTAGTGATTGCCACTTTTACTTTGAAATTTTTTCATCTGTCTTCGGTCTCTTAGGGGACCTTAAATCTACTATGTGGTCTAGTTGTAAAATAGTTGTTATTGCAGAACAATTGGATTAAATTCTTTTAGGAACAACATCCATTCATAATCGTATTTTGCTTTCATTGTAAACAATACCAATAACATCCGTTTATTTATCATATCACAATGTTACCTCCTCCTTTATCATATCACAATGTTACCTCCTCCTTTAACTAACCAACACTAATAATTACTATATGTGGCTCTTCTTCTATTATTGCATGCTTTTGAAAGCGTTTTCAATTGCAATTAAAAATTTTTTCCTTTTCTGTTTTTTCGATTATATTTTTTTTTTTTTAGTTTAATTTACATAATAAAATTCTAATAATACTAGAAATTGCATAAATTATAATTTGTTCGTATCTAATTAAATGCTAAAAAAAAATTTTTATTTTGCCGAAATGCAAATCAGAATAAAAGGAGAAAAGGTTATATAAAAAAAAAAAGGCAACAAGAAATTAATATATATCCGAGCTATGCCAAAACTTTTGATACTCAGCGCTGGCTAATTTTTAGTAAGTAGCTTACAGCAAATATAACACGTTAGAGAACCCTAAGCACAATATATTATCTCCAGTTGAAGTTAATTCGTATCGCATTAGAGAATTCTGACTAACAGAGTTACTCTATACCGTGGAAATGTGACGCTAAAACTAATGTGAACCGATAAAAAGCCAACAAGAATAGAATATATGCTTGATTTATAAAAAATTTTTTAAAACCCAACGTCACTAACTTGTGATTATGTATTGAATTGGTCCAAACCAAAATTAAGCAGAAATAGATAACATTTTCATTATTCCGGATATAGCATCGTATAAACTTTGCCTATAAAAGAGTCAAATCAACTCACAACGTTATTATAATCGTTTTCTCCTGAAAATTGGCGAGCCTACGCGTCAGTTTTTTTGTTTCATGGTGCCTGCAATGTAAAATATAGAGCAACTTATTGTAATATGACGAAGAGGGTGGTAAATGATGATAGTGCTTAGAAAACAAAGAAGTTAAAAGATTACAGACGATCAAGGCAGACTATACTCTACACTTCTTCTGAATACAATTCTTCACAACATTCCCATTAATTATCACCAAAAGACTTAAATTTTACTTATATGAGGAGATATCCGAAAAATAGCCCTACATGATCCAAACTTGAACCAGTAAATTTACCGATCAAATCACTATTTTCATTACAAAATAGTAAAAATTAAATGTAAAATTTTCCATATGAAGAGTTATATGTACAAGCGTTTCTCACTTAACACGATTAATTCATATCCTGCTGTATCGAAGTCATGTGTTATAAATACCGTGTTATACGAGGGATGCCTTTTTTGGGAGCCCTTATATGGCAGGGGCCATAGTTAAAAAGGATATTTTAGAGTACTATGAATGTATACATACATCCCACACACACATATATGTAACTGTTCTTTCCAATTTTTATGGCCCCTGCCATATAAAGACTCCCAAAAAGAGGCGTACCTTTAAATGGAAAAAATTACAAATTTTAATATTAAATATTAGGCGATGCAATGGAAGATATTAAATGATTAGCTTTTCACTTCTTTAATCAATACTTCATCGGTTACATTTTTATAAAAGTATTTGATTTTAGACTCTACGTTAAGTTATTATAACTTTACGTGTGCCACGTTATTTTGTCACTTGCCTTCTTTGAACGGTAAAAATTATTCCTATAAATCTTAGAAATTGATTTACGCAGTTCAATATATAAACTTTGACGACAAAATTATAAAATCAATATCTGTGAAAAAGATTGCGAAGACAATTTTACCTAATTACTCATAACATAATTTACTACATTTTTTTCACATTCATTAGCTACACACGAGCATTTAATCCATTTTTGGATTTTGTAAAAAAGTTTGTAATAAAGTTAGCTAGATACATATTTACAGATTTATTGATTATAATATATATCAAATAAAAAAAAATTAAATATTTTTTCATCATTTATGAAAATGTGCAAAACATGTTTTATACACTTTTGCTATGTAGATAGATATTCTATGCTGAAAAGGAAACATTTAACTGTTAACCGCAAGTTATAAATTATATACGAATGTGTATAAAATAAATTTATGTTTAAGGAGAAATCTAATTATCTGAGAAAACCGGAATATTCGCTAAACTAAACTTTTCGTTTTGTCGACATTACCACCACACAAAAGTTGTCTAAAAAGAAGCGATAGAGAAAAGTTGTAATTAATAGCGAAAATATTCCGTTATAAATCAACTGCTTTCTTTAAGTTTTTTCTTTCTTTTCGAGCAAACATCCTCACGTCTCGACTAAAATGATTCGAAGCTGAATTGACCCTAAGCATTTGCGAATCTCTGAGTGCTGCTTAACTGAGATAAACTTAAAAAAAAACAAGTAAACAAATTATATTCGGCTGTGCCGAATCTTTTATACCCATTACCGTTATCTTAAAACGAGGTGAGGGGGAGAAATAAATTTTAATAGGTGGGGGTGGTTTTTTTTTTTTATTTTTATGGAACATCTAGCCATGGAATACTGTGAATAATAGCCAGAGAAAAATGGCCAGAAAACAGACGTGCTTTCAGCTTATATTGTAGGCGTGGCCCGTGGTCGACGTGGCCCATTTTCAATATGAATATGAAAGAATTTTCAATTTTTCTGCCAAATTTGAAGACAATACCTTCATTTTTGCGGCCAGTAGAATGTTCATCACGAACAGACATGCTTAAATCGATTCTAAATTTGCTGCTGATCAAGAATATATATACTTTGTGAGGTCTGCGAAATTTCCTTCTGGGAGTTAAAAATCAAACAAAAAAAATTAAAAATACCCTTCATCTTTGATGGATACGAAAGAAAAATACGAAAGAATTGATATTCGACTTGAGTTGAATTTTTTGCACGCTGCAATAACAAAATAATAATAATCACTGGTTAAACTTCTTCTTCTTTATGCCTAAGTACTATTTCTGCAAGCTTTAGGCACTACCGGGAGTTATCATCTTCAATTGTATACGACATAGTTTTTGGGATTTTTAAATAAGCGCTTTTTTCATAGAAAAAATCGATAAGGAATTATTTTGATACGCAAAACATTATATTGTATTTGCTCTTAAATGAATAATACACATACGTCGCATTGTGGAAAAAAAGGATTATTGTAATATAAGATATTTGTAATTAATATTTTCATAAAATTTCTGAAGAATTGTAAAATTTAGAAGGCTATGCTATGTGCTAATGATAGATACAAAATAACAAATAAAAATATTTTATATTTAGCAAAAGGTATCACAGTTTAAATTCATCACGTATTAAAGCCATTGTTTTATTGGCTGCATTGGAGCTATGCGGTAGATGGTGTTGTCTTGGCGAAAATAAACGTTATGTCCGCATTCATAGTAACAATTTGTAACAAAAAAATTTGAATCAATTATACAGCCCGTTGTAAAAATAGCATCAAACTCTTTCTCTCGTTCGGATTGGAGAAGTTGTTCAACTATTCTTCGTAGATTTCCGGAGACCTACATACAAAAGTTTCACTTCTTTACGTATCCAAGCACATGAAGATAAAAGTTCATTACTCGAAAGTAGTTTGCTTCAAAACTCATAATCTTGCTCATGCATTGCCAGCACCTAGTTAGTGAAGGTATTTGTAAAAACCTGGTAACTTTTTCTTGTAAAATTTCATGCGAATAGCAGTTGTGCATAGATCGTTCAAAAATGTTATGAAATCTTAAGTAATACTTCTTGTGCATTTTAAACCAAAGAACTTTTTACAAAAAAAGAATAAAAATTATTTTGAAGGAACTGACTTATTTTACTCAAAATTAGCCTATCTCAGAGTCTGTCAAGAAATTTGTACGAATTTTTAGATCATTCTATATGTATGAAATATGCACTTTCGCACTCAGGCAAAGGTCAATAGATGGAATCACTAGAAGGTACAATTTTGCAAAAATTCCATAAGACCTGCCTGGAGACGAAATTAAACAATCTAAATAAAATTTTGAAATAATTGTTTAAAAAATCAATTGTCAGTTCTTATGACTTACGGGACGTCGTGTGGACAAATTTTGCAGATTTTGAAGTATAATTTAAGACCCGGATAAGAAAACATACGAAACTAAGCGGTTTTCGTAATTATTGTAAAAGCGATTAATGGACACATTGATACAGTAGGCTTAATGGATTTTCTTTTCAACACTAAACCAGTTCTGGGATGAAACATTTGATGCTAAAGCATTTTTTATGGCAACCACTGTCTAAAACTGCATCCTGAAGGCAAGTAGAGTACAGAATCACTAGCATAGAATAAGATCAATAGACCCTTCCTAACTATATATATAATATATATATTATTGTGCTTCTTCTTAATCTTTGATCACCAGAAACATAGGTAAGAATCTGTAGCGATTATTTTTAATCTGATTATCTTTTTTAAGAGCAAAAAGCATCTTTCATTAAATTTGGTTTCTTTAATACAATAAAATGCAAATAGGAAAGTAAACAGAGAATTATGTCTCTTTCGAGATTAGTTTACAAACGTATTCTCTCAGCATGTTTACATAGAATACATAATTCTGAAAGTGACGAACGAGATAACAACACTAGAATACCATATAATTTTGAGGATACATGGTAGAAAAATAAATATAATGCTGACTGAAAAGTTTGCTTTAATTTTTCCTGATTTTTCGTCCTTCTTTTTTTCTTTTTTCTGTTTTAGTGTACAATTGCGTGAACTTTTTAGTAAAATGAATTTTTATGGTCTCACGTTTATTAACTGGAACACATTAGAATTCAAATAAAAGCATATTCAGTTAATATTACAAACATTAACTTACGATTTGCTTTTGTGCTTTAATTAATTTTTCAATTTAATTGATATCTTAAACTATGCATAAAACGAGAAGAGAGGGATATTTTTCATACCATCATCGCATGTTCTCTGCTCATACAATATCAATCTCTGTAAACAGTTCTCGGAACTACCCTAATGTACTATAAAGATTATTTAAATTTGTAAAAGTGAAAAGATACCGGTTAACTATAAAAGTAAACTCAATCAAATTGTTCAGGATACATTATACATAACATAGTGGCATAGAAGTGTTCCTAGTTAATACAAATCTTGGTATATGATAAAATATTTCTGAAAAACTTCTGACCATTGTTCATTATAAAACAGGGAATTGAAGTAAAGACAAACAACCAGCCAGACAGCGAGGTGAATAGCCATCAAGATAGCCAGCCAGCCAGACAGCTAAATAGTCAGCCAGCCAGATAAATAACCAGCCAGTGCGCTAGATAGCCAGCTAGCCAGCAAGACAGCCAGCCAAACAGGCAGCCAGATAGCCAGCTATATAGCCAGCTAGATAGCCGGCTAGCCAACAAGACAACCAGCCAGCCAGCCAGCCATTTAGATAGCCAGCCAGACAGCCAGCTAGATAGCCAGCTAGATAGCCAGCTAGATAGCCAGCTAGCCAACAAGATAGCCAGCCAGACGGCCAGGTAGATAGCCAACCAAACAGCCAGCCAAACAGGCAGCTAGACAGCCGCCTAGCCAGCTAGATAGCCAGCTACATAGCCAGGTAGATAGCCAGCTAGATAGCTAGCTAGCCGGCTAGATACTCAGCTAGCCAGATAGATAACCAGCTAGCCAACTAGCCAGCAAGACAGCCGTCTAGGTAGGCAACCAGACAACCGACTAGATAGCCAGCCAAACAGCCAGCCAAACAGGCAGTCACACAACCAGCTAGATAGCCAGCTATATAGCAAGCCATCCAGCTAGTCAGCTAAATAGCAAGCCATCCAGCTAGTCAGCTAGATAGCCAGCTAGCCAGCTAAATAGCCTGCTAGCCAACTAGATAGCCAGCTAGATAACTAGCTAGCCAGCAAGACAGCAAGACAGCCAGCCAGACAAAGTTGTATCTTAACGTAGAAAGTGAGTATCAAACTCCCTCCCCCCCTGGAAATTCAATACCAATTGATAGTTTTAATTTGATTTAATCAAATTTAAAAATGCAATTCTAGATATGTGGGAATTGAAAATACTTCTGGTATTTTAAACAAAACTAAAGGGGAACAAACCTAGTGAACCATTTGAAATTAAAAAAATATCTCTTCAAATTTTCAAGTCTAAAAGAAAGAAAGAGAAGAAATTATTTTACTATTGCATATTTTTGCATCCTATTTATAATGTGTTTGTATAAAATTTTCAATTATAGTGAATAATTTTATTAAATTTTGATGACGCTATCTATTTGAGAATCACTTGGTGAAAAAGGTTAGCTTTTAATTCTGCTATTTAGCGCAATGCACTTGTTAGCGTAAATTTAAATCAAGTTCTGCGATTTTACAAAGAATCTATGCCTAATAAAATGGTGCATTTTTGTTCTAAACATTTTGTTTAAAAAATTTCCCATGAAAATCTAGGCAACAATGTAAATAAAGCAAAGGTATGAGAGAGTGAAAGAGCGAAAAAACCGAAACTATCACGCTTTTTGATTTTTTGCGACATATACGTTCAATGGCCAGGCACGAGAAACATATGAACGCCTGAATGTATGCGACACCTGAATAAATTAAATAGACGTATGCGTGGATGTGTCAGTGCTATAATCGAACTATACACTTTATGGATGCGGTGAACATTTTTCTGCAAAAGACGTCTTGTCAAAATTAAGCCTTTTTATTATAAAACATATTTACTGTTCTTGTGCTCTTATAATTTGAAAACATAATTTTTTCCTAATATATTATTTCTTTTATATTTTACTTTTCTATTAAATTTAACCTTTTTGTATTATAAGTTTTTATTTGACTTACTTACCCGTCAGCATTGCAGTACTTTTTTTATAATCAAAATTTAGTGCACTTTGGAATATCTGTTCGTGCTGTAATTTTGTACGCAACTTTACCCTGCATGCCAATCTATAAATAAAAATTTTTTAGAATTCAAAATGGCGTCAATATTTCCGGCACTTCCGAATATCCGATCATGCCGAAATTTTGCACGCACCTTTAAACTACAATGTCAACACAATGTTCAAAACAACTTTTGGTTAAAATTCAAAATGTCGGTCTCCGCAAGGAATATTTTCTATATAACAGCTTCTTACATTAAAGTGATATATGGGGAGTGATCGTAAAAGTAGTCCGAACAAAATTATTTTCGGGACAGTAATTGTCCTTGGGTCAAAGCACGTGAATGTACTAAACTTCGTCGAAATATTACAAAAATTGCAACCTATAGACTGAACAATTATTATTAATCAGACAGACAGCCAGACAGACAACCAGACAGCCAGACATCTAGACAAGCTTAAATTGATTCAGAAAATGCTTCTGAATCGATCACAACAGTCCGAGATGGGTCCAATGAAAATTCCAATGGATGTTACATACATCCGCACAAACCTATTATACACGCGTGCCGCAAATGCCAGTTCATAAACAGGCGGCAAGATATAAAGAAAGGTAACAAAAATATTAAATATTAAAAAAATTATATAAAAAATTTTGTTTTTTCATTTACGTGAACTAATTGATGGAAAACAAATTCTGGCGAAGTCACTTTTGTCTAACTATACATAGATATGCAAGAAACAAAATCTTTTTAAAAAAAACAAAACAAAAAACCGGCTTATGCGACTGAGTCAAACGTCAAACTTTGTACTCTTAAAAAATAATTTAAATATAATTTTATTAATAATTGATTTATTACAATTTTAACAACAAGTTTTTAAAAAATATACAAGAATTTAGGTAAAAGTGAAAAGAAAAAGCGTTCTTAAGGTACTCTTGAACGCGGACCATCATCAATCCACAAAATGCAGGGCACTACAATAAAACGTGATATAGCGTACTTGGAACCTAAGCATACACAAGTTTACGTCGCGCTAAATGTAGGATAAAATCATTAGAAGGTTTACAAAGGTTTACAAATAGAAGAAATGGACCTTACAAAGCTAACTGGGAAGAGCTGAATGATAATAATGAAGCACCCATAGAAATTAAAAGAATGAGTCTTTTAAAAAATATATTGGGTTGGCAACTAAATAAGTGCCGATTTCTTCAATAAAATAAAAGGCTTTTTTTTACTTGGAATGAAGTTTAATCTATAATGTATTTCCCATTTTGTTCGATGACCTTTTGTCATCTTTCTGACCATTTGACAATTCCGTACTCGTAGAAAGTTTGATCCTTTTCGGCCAAAAACTGAGTTAAATGAGATTTTGCAGCGTCATCATCGTTGAAAGTTTTACCACAAAGAGAGTTAGCCAGGGATCGAAATAAGTGGTAATGCGATGGCGCAATATCAGGACTATGTGATGGATGTACTATCAATTCTCAACCAAGATCTATCAATTTTCGCCGAGTGGCCAGATAAGTGACGATCCGCCTCGATAATGGTTTTGATTTCATCCTTATTATGCTCAACTGGTCGACCTGAACGTTGGTCATCTTTAAGAGAAAAAATTTCCAAAACGGAATTTTCAAACCAATTTCGGCATTACCTTTCTTTAAGGGCTTCATAACCATGCACATCACGTAACTTTTTGGCGGTTTGCACTGTGTTCTTTCCTTTAAGAAAATAATAAAGCAAAATATAGCGGATATGTTCGCGCTTGGACTCTATATTAATGTGGAGGTAAAACCAAAAAACTTTAAGAAAATATCTGCGCAATGAACTTGTAAAGTTAGATAAGGATGACAGCTTACATATATAGGAAGAAGAAGATCATAACACTTACGGATATTATAAAAATGGGAGTGAGAAACATCTATATGTGAAATCGGCACTTATTTAGTTGCCAATCCATTATAATTCGAATTGTAAACGTAAGAGACTAAAAAGTACAAAATAAATTATATAAAATAAAATAAATTATATAAAACAAATTTTATTTGAAATAAGCTTTTATTTGAGTGAAGTAAAAAGTGAAAAATAAATTATGTACCAATCACGCTCATTTGAACATAAAAACTTAGAGCATTTGAAAAATCGCAATTTCTTATATGAATGGTAAAAATCTTGATCTTATATAATTTATTTTATATTGTAGATAAAATAGTCTTTACCGTATTATATTTTACTTACATTTATATATGCATTTATAAAACAAATTTATTTTCAATTTCCGAACTTTTATTAATTTTTTCAATTAATTTAATCAAAAAAAAAAATTGTCCTTTCCAGCTAAAAACTCTCTCCTTTCAATTCTACTGTTTTGATGTGCATTTTTATCCAATAGCGGGCCAATAGTGCTGCGCAAATTAAATGTGGATCGTGTGTCAGGTTTTGTACAACAATTCCTGGGCGTCTACTTTGAAAATATGTCACAGCAGAGAGTACTGCTACCAATGAATGAAATTGTTTGTACCAGGCAGCGTAAATATCTACATGAAAAGCTAAACGTCGTGATTAACAATGGACGGATGAAAATAATACAAATAAAGCACAACAGCATAATATCGAAAATTGTGGAATGCTCTACCATCGAGTGTGCAAACGGCCACTAGTGCTGGACGGTTTAAATGCTTGCTAAAAAAAGGAACGATGATGTAACTAATAGCTAAATCCTGTTGCATTCTCTATTTACACTACTGTCCAATTACTTACAATGCCTGATTTGTTTAAGCAAGAAATCGTTAGAATCTATGGGAAAATGATTTTTAATCGATCGTAAAATGCATTACTACGGAAGATGGGATCTTAAATCTACGTGTATGACCCGGAAAGAGCGAAACGTTTGTCCCTCTACTTCCTAATGATACGCTACCAAATATTAAGCGCATCTTAGAATATATTAAAAGTCTATTTGAAATAATGTCTAGATTTATCAAATATTTTACTTAGAAATATATATTAATTAGAAAGTTCAAGCGACTCGTATGTCTTATAGAGCAAAAATAAATAAAATTAATATTATTGATCGAAAAGGTTCTAACAAATCCTTTATCCTTTATTATATAGCCATTGTTTCGTTTAATCTAGAACTCATATCGAGCACGTTAATATTGAAGACGTATA
>KK351286.1:153047-194075 GCA_000671755.1 Glossina brevipalpis | reverse complement strand
GTATTAATTGTATCTCTGAGCTTTGGTCCATCCCCAAGTTGCATTACAACTTACATTCGTCTGAATAACAAGGAAATATAAATAGAGAAGTTTACGTTTCGTCAAAAATGAATCTACTCTTGACATGACTCAAAAGCAATTGACCATCCATAAGAGATACAAAATAGTTAATCTCTCTAAAGGCACTGCCCCACTAATCTATACATAGAAACTTATACAAAATTCTAAAAATTTTAAACATAACAAAGACAGAATACTTACAAAAGCCTATTGTTAGCATACATTCTTAGCTTCTACTTAAGACGATCGCTGGTAAGTTTGATCCGGTTTTGAATTCCTGCGGTGCTTTAAGTTGTTCCTTAGGTATCTCAATCAGTTGATTACATTCGCTTAATCGCTGCCACCGTTCTGCTAAAAGACAGCAAAAAGCATTTAAAAAAAAGATAGGAAATTTATATCCGGATATGGCCAAATCTTTATCTCAAAGAAAGGAAAAAAAGAAGAAAAGGGAAAAAATTCACAAAACGCGAGAAAAACGACCTGAAAGTGTTTACCACACACTAGGTAGATCATTTCAGAATATTTGATACTATTTAAGAATATATACATTTTTTAGGATCTTTAAAGCTTCTTTCTGAATGTTGCAAGCGTTTCAAGTAAATGAATATATATACCGCCTTTGACTAAGAAAAAAGAAATGTAATATGGTTTAACTCGAGTTAAACACGATACTACATTTCTATTTTCCTTCTTCAAGCTGCTGCTGCTTACGGTATTCTTAGTTGTAATATTAAATGTAAACAAGATTTTCTTCGGTGACCACCGGTAACTAGTTCATGAATATTCACAGCGAGATTTACTGATTAACTTTGAAATTATATTTCTACATACTAATCCAAATCGATACGTAATGTGTTAATTAAAAAATCCATTACAAATACATTACATCCAAATACTTTATATCTTCGTGAATCTCTTTAGTCAAATTTAACATGCTATGCAATAAGAATGCGATATCGATACATATATATACATATATATACATATCTTTTCATATAATTAACGCAGTATCCAACAATAAAGAAAAATACCTAAACACTAGACCAATATCTAGTCAACATTGTAAGCTCTTGACGAAGTTAAATAGAAATTTTTTCTTTTTCATAAGTTTTTTTTCAATGCTTTTGAAATGTGAATAAAAACATATAAAAAACATAATAAATGCCAGCCATCGAAGAGGTGGGCTGAAAAATTCGTAGCCTGACACATAAGTGGTACTACAAGTATTAAATCCAAATAATTTTTAGTTAGCGCTAACCTTCTTATATAGCATTTTTAGTGAAGCAACTTTTGTTAGTTTGAAAAAATGAATAAAAAGGAATTTCGTGTGTTAATAAAGAATTGCTTTTTGGCGAAAAAAAATACTATTGAAGCCAAGGCTTGGCTTGACAAACATTATTCGGACTTTGCACCAGGAAACTCAACCGCAGAGAATTGGTTCGCTAAATTGAAACGAGGCGAAATGAGCACCGAGGAAGAGGTACGCAGTGGACGCTCCAAAGAGGCTATTACCGAAGAAAATATCAAAAAAGTCCACAAAATAATATCGGATAACCGTAAAATGAAGTTGATTGAGATAGTTGAGACCCTAAAGGTATTAAAGGAACATGTTGGACATATCGTGAATGAATATTTGGATATGCGAAAGCTCTGTTCAAAGTGGCTGCCGCAGCGAGATCGTACTCGAACAAAAACAACAACGAATTGATGATTCTAAGCAGTGTTTGGAGCTGTTCACAATCGTAACTAATCCGAACGTTTACGTCGATATGCGACAATGGATGAAACATGCCTCCATCATTTCACACCGGAGTCCAATTGCCATTCAGCCGCGTAGACTGAAAGCCTATTTCGAAGTTAAAGGTAAATCGTACCATAAAAATGGTATCGAAAAATTGTATGATCGCTATGATCGTTGTATCACCCTCGAAGGCAACTACATTGAATAATAAAAACAAATTTTATCAAAAAAAAATTAATTTTTCTATGGCAGCCTACGAACTTTTCAGCCCATCTGGTATATTAATTTTTTTTGCGACTAAATTAGTTCCGAAACTTTTGCTTTTTAAAGACCTATACACTTTATGGAGTTTTGACAATTCGAATTTTTTAATCTTACGAAGTTAATATCAAAATTAATACATACCAATTTCTTAGCGTATACGTATAAATTATGATGTAAGCGTGTATATATATTTATAGCTATATAGGTAGAATATACTGCGAAACGTCATATGATACACATATTATATATAAATATAATGAAAATAAAAAATATTTTAAAGGGATCGATTTGGAGTGTAAAGATCTTTATTAAATATGAACTTAATAATGCATTAACCCCAATGTTATCAACAACATTTTTAAATGTGTTCATTGAACGTACAAAAATATCAGCGAAGAAGCAGACGTAGGACCAGATAAATGCGTTCTGCTAAAGCGATCAACAATTTTACTTTAATCAAATATATTAACATAAGCACATAACTAATTATAAATATATATGGAAAATTTATCATTTTGGAGGCTTGCAGGATACGACGCAAAGTAATTTAGTGAATTTCGCATATATCCTTAAAACTGATATATACCTATTGTGTAGTACTTTTGAAATGAAATTTCTTTCTTTTTTCCACAAAAACAATACATGTTAGTACCGTCTAAGTAACGACCCTTGTATATCATCAGCCATAGTGTTATAACGCTAAAGATTTGTTTTAGATATGAAACATTTTAGATGCTTTATTATTTTTGTTCTTATTGAAAATCAAAGCAACTATAAATTTTATAGATTTATTTTATAAAATTGATTACCTGTTGATCTTGATTCTTAATATATTGTTTGGAGATTTTATTGCTTTCAAGTATTTTTGAAATACTTAATATCTTGATTTGATAGTTGAGCTTTTTTTTGTTTGGAAACTTTTCTTGCGTTTCTTTTTTTTTTCTAATTTGTGCTTGAGGTAAGCTAAAGAAATAAAATAAAAATACAATAATTAATAACTTAACGAAAATTATATCTACAATTTAAGTGAATAATACATTAGAAAATGTTTAACAAGAGAAAAATTGAATCGGCTAAAGCCGTATATCTCATACCCATCACCTAGATTATTAAAAACTCGATATCAAACTAAAACTTAAGTACTTTCGGTAGTAAAGAAAAAATAAATAAATAAGTAAATAAGACAAAATAAGAAAAAATTAGAGCATCCCATGAATTTTATAAACGGACATAGCAGACTAAATGGAAATTTACTTAATTCTTTATAATGGTGAAGGGTATAAAGCTGAATGCTGAGAAAAGATCTAAGTATTAAAGCTATCATTTTACTATTACTACATACATACTTAAGTAGATGCGATTGTATTGACTTATTGAAACAGGCATATTAAGATGTTTTAATGAAATTCAAAACATACCATCCGAGTGAGCAATGGGTATTAATATAATTAGAAATATTATAAAATTACGCGTCACTAGTTTCCAATCGTTGGGTACTGCCACGGGCAGTAAAATTTGTGTAATACAATGCACTTCATGTGAGGCACATACAAAAATAAACGAAGTTATAATCATATTGAGTGTGGGGAAGCCGGGCAATAACACTAAAACACCATGACGATCGGCCGCCAACCAAATGTGATATTGACATATAAAAAGTTCGAGAGAAATGCGGCCGAACCAGGCAAAAAATGTTGAATAGCGGGTACGCAGGATACCCGATATATTACGCAATATAATGTAACCAACTATGGGTATAAAAACTATGTATGAATGTATCTCTTCACAATTTTGTTCGTTGCGACAAAGAAAAGAGAATGCGGTGTAAAAACCAACACCTAAAAGAGCTAGAAATGTTACGGTAATAGAAGTGCGTCGGGCAAAAAGATTCCCATGATTGTTGTCATCAAAAATACTATACTTTTGCGCCACTTGAAAGCAAGCGGCAAATATCATGCCAAATATAATAGTGTAACGGTCTAATTTCCATTGATACCACCATTCATGTATGTCATCATCTGTAGTAACGAATAAAGCCTTCCATGGGCGTGTAACAAAAATTCTCTCGAAAAATACTTCAGACATAAACAAAATTGTGATGACACTGAAACAACCTACAAATTTGCCCACCAAATAAAGGTAATGTAACGGATTTGAGTCTACAGATTGAGCCGTAATACGTGGAGGCAAAGAAAGTAGAAAATAGATAATGCACATCCAAAATGATAGTAATGGTACAAAATAATAAAACTGATAAGGACGATTCATACAAAAGCATAGAATAACAGTCATAAAGTTTAAACGAAACATCACTTGGAAGAAGCGCACGAAACTTGAATTGCCCGTCTGCCACATGTATTCGAAATGCATGTAACCTGTGTGGAAGAGATAGCCACTAATTAAGAGCTTAATATGCATGTGTATGGGCAAGACACGGTGAGCACCGGTCATGTAATATATTAACACTACTAATAAAATCCAGCCTTTTAACTCATCCGACTGATGTCGATTTAATACCTTGGTAAAGCGGGAGTCCTCCGTAAAAAAAAGACCCAAAACAAATACATAACCGACTGGTATCCAAAAACTGAATTCCGAATAGTATTTGTTCTCTTTCATAAAGAAATTCGTGCGATCGCAGATATAAAAATAAGCCATAATAATTCCTAACATGGCTAAAGATGCAACTGGTGTAGTGTAATCCATACTGCTGCTAGACAAACTCAATGCAGAGCCATTTATATTTGCGGCACAATGTAAACCATTATGTTGAGGTTGTAAAGGAGTATACAGAGTTTTCCCTCGCAAATGTAAAAGCCATCGTCGTAAATATATGCCACAAGCTAAAGCGATACTAAAAAAGAACAAAAACAGTAACATTGGTAACGTAAAAATAAATGATAAATATGTACCATACTGCAAACACGGCATATGTAACTATTTGGAGCAGAGTATAGGGTTCCGCACTGCTGCAACAGCTGCCGTCATTATAGTTCATGTAATCATTGCAGTACATATTCAATAAGAGTTGTATATAATGTCGTAAGCCTAAATCGCACAATTTATAGCCATCCACCGCACTATCTGTCAACCCAGCTGATATATGCCAGGCAGCTTCCCAAACTGTAATGTCTGCATAACGAAAAACGCCGCGAGACACTTGGTTCAAGCGATCTATATCTTTATTCAGCACAGCTTTCCAATTATCAATTAATTTTTCCTCGCTCACCCGATCTTGCAATTTCCACAGTACTTTTGACTTTTGTGCTATCAAATGATCAAATGGTACGACTAGCCTGGTCAGATTATTGTTATAAGCTTTTAACACATCGTCAGTAATATTCCCGTTCATAAAATGACGATAAGTGAAACCAATAATAAAAACTGCATTTTCCTCAGCATCTTCCAATTTGGTCAAGCGATCGAGTAATACATCAGACACTTCATCGGCGTATATGTATGTAGCACGCATGCTAAGCTTGCGATCTTCGAATTCTGTATCGATGGCTGGTTGCAAAAGCATTGAACCATTGTCACCATCACTAGGTTGCAAGTGATTTATGAAGTGTTTATACAACAGATGAATCGAATAATCGCCAATAAATATGAAATGATTTTTATAACTCCAAAATGCCAAATAACGTAAGCAACGACGTGTATCACTATAATATTGAAGAAGATAATAAGTAAAGCAAATGTTATCAGTTCGTTTCCTCTATAACCGACATCCACAAACATAAACAGGCTCTTATTTTCAGAGCTTAAAAATATATAAATTATTTATCACATTTAAAAAAACTTACGTTTGTGTATATTTGTGCATCATACAGCCGTACGGTTGCCATTCATTATTACCTTTAAATCGCCCTTTTGATAGAAGCCACTGACAGGAGTCACTCCCTGCAATACAATATATTGCAATGCGTATATATATCAATCAATTAATTTATCATACCATACTGCCAATTTAATATTCCATGGTAGACAATAAAACCGATTACTGCAATTAAGGCCAATTTCTTAAAATTATTAGCATTTAGTTGTTGTATAAAGTACTCGGCTTTTGAATTGCTGCCACTTTGTCTTTTGTCGGAAGCACTATTTTGTAAAGCATTTAACTCAAATTCTTCATTCATCATGGTTTCGAAATTCTCTTCTCTAACTTCTACAACCAGTTAAACATCTTATATAAAAAGAAATATCAGTTTAAATAAACTATGTTAGACTTCTGTTTTTTCCAAACTGTTTCCTCGTTTTGTTTACATATTTTAAGAATCGAGTTAGAGGAAACAGCAGTTACAAATATGCACAATTTTTATACTATAAACAAAAAACATATGTTATTGGGAAGTTTTTAATATGAAACATTCATTAAGACTTAATTACCGAAATCGAAATATCGATTCATTTCCTATCAAAACAGGATTGTTTTGTAACGAATATATTTAAGTCAACATCCAATAATTAGTCATTTTCAGTAAATGTCATTGCTTTTAAATTAATCATCTTTTCCTCTTTCACAGATGCAACAAAAAAAAAGAAAACAACTGCTGATATGCGATAATCTGTTTCTAATATATATGAGAACGTAGAGTACGAAATATAAAGTTTGAGTGGATTTTTATTCAATCTGAGAATTTCTATCATTTTGTCTTTTATAGCGAAGAAAAGCAAGCTATAACTTCAAACTGTTAAAACTTATGTAAATTATCTAGATATATGCCGTTTATACTCAAAAATAAAATTGAACCATGTGTGAACAATCCTCATCTTCACATTTATAGTTTGTACTTTTATAACTGTAAAAAAAGTGATCATTACCAAATACGCTCAAAAAGCAACAGGACTTCTAGAGATAAGTAATTTTGTGAACAAAATATAATGTTTTATATATACAATAAAGAAATTCAGTCATTCTCGTCATGGTTGCGTTTTCGAATCTTGACGAAGTTATAGATATTCTCAAACTCGCCGAAAAGATTCAAATTTTTACAATTTGATTACGTTTCATCTGTATGAAAAATACGTTGTTATATTTACCGATGTATGTAGGTGAACAATCATAACCATAGATTTTATAATAATGTTTTTAATATTACCCCCGCTCGTTTATGTTGTAAATAGTCTGGTAACTACAAACTGCATGTAAAGAATCCTAATAATTAAAGGCCACAACACAACGAAGCATAATGAAGAGTAGCATTTTTATTGCATCGTTTGGTAATTAAAAAGGAGAAAATCGATGCCATTTTAAACGACTAGTATATGGTTTGAGAAGTAAGAATAAGAATAAACATAAACAAGTAACATACGGAAAGCAACAAAAAGAAATTTATTGCAAAAACAAATGAAATAAATACATATAATGATTCATTCCTGAAATAAAGTATTTAAAACATGAATTTACGAGAAATAAAATAATGGTAGATTTTACTGACGGAATTCAATATTAACCATAAGGATAAACGAAAGGTATTGGTTAAGACCGCGTTTACAAACTTATGGTGTTAACGGTATTTTTACAAGAACAAACGTATCTGGGCAATGATGAAAAATTCCTAAATAATGTAAAATTGAGTAAACAAATTTTTGAATTTTTTTTATAAACCTATTAGAAGGCAATTTCGTTCGAACAGCCTGTTCATTTCAACTAAATATAGCGTTTTTATCACGCTTGTGTCAGTATTTTTGTATCAAAATTATTTAATTATTACTCAAACTTTCACCCTCAGACGCACTATCACTCATATTTTTTGGCTCTGGTATTTCCAAATATCATTTTACATGAATATAAACGGAATGAACAAGGAGAATATAAATAAATTTTAATATAATAATATGGCACAACACTTTTTGAAAAAATTTAATATTTACCCTAAATTTCACGAAGGTAATCATATCCCTAATATAAAATAATACGGAATCTTTTCACCGGCATCATTGTATGCGCAAAAAGCAGAAAAAGAAAGTAAAAACGAGCAGAATAAACGGAAAACTGGAAAAGGTTTTTATACGTGTTTTCGAGAAATAATTTAATAGGCAGGAATTTGCATAGATTATCCTTAAAAAAAATTTACGTTAATTACTAATTATAGAGGAATTTAAACATTTAAACGTCTCAAATTGATTATAAGATATCGAAGCGTATATTTGTATCTTATAACACGTATTAACGCGTTAAATTTGCCCGGCGGTTCTTAAGGAAAAAAGGGGAAATATATCGGTAAAACTACCAGCAAACCATCAACGACATAAATTTGTAGTCAACAGCGATAGAAGAAGCATAAAATTCCCGTGCAGTCATCATCACATCGTACTATATACGCAACGAAGAAAACGAAAGCGAAGGCCGATAGCTAAAGAAAAAAAAGAAGGGACAGGGAAAGAAAGAACTTAATTGAAATTTCAACAAATTTTAAATACTTATTTCAAAAGTTTGAGTTTGTTAAGTGAAAGGAAACGATGGCCAATTTAACAGAGGCCCAGAAAAAAGCCAAGTTAATTATTGACCCACCATCTGAATTGCGCTTCCGTGGTAAGTATTTCAACTCATCCCTCATGGTCATGTCTGTTACAAATATATATATATATATATATATATATATATATATATATATGTATATCCATATATATATATATATATATGCATATATGTATATGTATATACATATACCTAATATATATAAAAGTGAAAAAATGCACGTAAATAAGGAAACGCCATCAAAAGGAAATAATCTTAGCATTCACCACTCAAAAAAATTTGGAGAAAAGTTAGCTTGAGCTTTTTATTTATTAAGAGCTCTTTTTTATAAATTTGCTTTGCCTCAAACACAATTAAATATTAAATATTTAAATATTTCATTAGAATAAAAGGGCGTTCTTTTCTTGGAGAAATATATATATATATATATATACATATATATATATATATGTAACATATGTACATATATTATTTTATACCCACCACAGAAAGATGGAAATGGCTTTATGCCTTTGCGTTCGTACCATTTAAAGATAAGGAACCAAAACCCAAATAAGGAATATGAATATATTTATACGCTACCAGCAAAGTGCGTACATTGATTGTTAATGTTCACGAAATCACGTCAAATGAAATAAAAAAGGCACATTGAGCACCTATGGTTTTGATTTAATCCTATGAATCAAATTCTAAAATAAGCCTCAGATATAATTTCGTGAAAAGTCGAATATTTCGACTTATTGCTGTCAATAATTTAAAATCTATAAAAGATATCGGTCTGAAATTGAATGCAAATGTTCATCATGGTTATCTAAACATTTCCTGCGCAATAGAAAAAAAATTGTTGTGTTCTTCACATTTTAGCTTCAACTAATGGATATCCCAAATTCGTTCCCAAGCAAATGTAGAAAAAATTTTAATATATTAAGGATTTTTTTCTAAAGCCTAAGTGCATGACTTAGAGTGGTATCAATCCGCCAACTGAGTTTACATTCACACAAGTGACAATTCCACAAACAATTTCTTTGCTATTGTATTGCCTTATTTCATTAACGATTAATCGAATCTTGAGTATTAAAAAATGTTTGTAATTAATAATATAATCATTACTGCGAGGCTATTGACTTTTCTTTTAGTCCCTGATAAGGTAGCTTGTGTCAAAGAAAACAATATCGTGAGACATCTTTAATAATCGCTTTAAAGGTTTCTTATATGTATTTGCGGTGTTAAAGTTATTTTTATGGTTTTTTATAACAATATTCTTACGTTTAGTCATTCAAATATGAGAGCATTTGTGGCTTTGAATTTTTGAGCATTTATAATAGAGAATAAGTGAGGCTTCTTTAAGTGACGCGACGAGAGAAACTAAACATGCAATAAAAGGCATGATATGTCATACCATTAACCTTTTTGCTGTTTACTAAGAATAATACTCTCATAAATATTAACATATTAACTGAGAAATATTGCAACAAATTTTTTGTAAAATTTCTTATCAAGTGCCTAATAATAAATGCACAAAAACATTTATAGCTCTCTCTCTAGCTTCTTTAAATATGCTTCCAAAAAATATTTAAAGAAAAAAAGATGTTTATTTATTACATCATTTTAGAAATATTTATAGATCTGTTTGGAAAGAGCTGCTCCTCCTTATAATAAATTTTCAACTTAAACGATAAATGTTGACTTTTTTCAAATGCAATTTACAACTCATTCTAAAAACATACGGAAAACATGTCTAGATGTTGCGAAGAAATATTTGATAATTTTATTTTAAGCCTTTAACTTAAATTCAGTACATAAATTTAGAGATAGGAAAAGAATGAAAATAAACTATAGTACACTTGCACTGGATGTTTGTAGATCCACATAAAGAATTTTGTTTTTTGCTCATTTTCATCAGCGTGTAATCTTTTAAAATTTATATTTGATTTTTTAATGTTATCAATAAAATTGATAAAAAATTTCGATACATTTTCTTTCATCGGTTCAATGAACCAATAAAAGCCCATGAGGATACTCTATGTAGATAAAAGCATGAAATATTTCTAATCGAATGACGCAATTCAATAAAAATTAGCCCTGTCTTGGATTAGTGGTTAGTGAAAGGTGATGAAGACTCGAAAACAAAATATCAACAATCCCGCAGATTGTGTCTTTTAACTATTTACTAACTCGTGCATGTTATTAAGTTAGTATAGATTGGGTCAATAATTTCTATATCAATTTTTGGACAACTAAAGTGAATTTCCTTGCCGATGCAGTCATACTTCAAAAGTGAACGATTCCGTTTCAGAGAAACAGAGAGAGAGAGGGAGAGCAAGAGAACAATAAGGGTTTGTCTGTCAAGAATTCTTATTGCGAAGATAGGGGATACAAAAAGTAGAAACCTTGGTAGTCCATTTTAAAGAAAGTTTTCATATAGAAAAAATTTGTTATCTTTTTTTGATGAAATATGGAATATTTTGTCTTTTTTGCCTCTTTAAAATCACATTAAGCTAAAAACTATATCAATTCCTCAAAGAAAACTAGTCTTTGTGCCTTTAAGAGATGAACGTCATAAAAAAAATTATGTCGTATTTTTACTTAAGATTCTCCGGTGTTGATTGTAATTAGTTCAAGTTAAAAATATGTAGATGAACAAATGATGGGTTTTTAAAATGATATCAGAATCTTATTGGAAATAAGATTGAGTTTATTTTTTATACAATAAAATAGTACGTAAGAGCGTTTAGCTTGATTAAGGAAAGAATGATATCTATCTTAGATTAGAAATTTTTAGGATAGAGTCATAAATAAATTATTGAAATTTAATAAACGGTGGCTAAAAAAACATTTTTAATTTGCATACTATATGTGCATTAATTAATCATTCATGAATTTTTAGTTTGTTCGAAAAATGCAACTTTTATTATAAAATTAAAAATTGTTATAAATGTCATGAGAGTTCTTTTTTATCTATCACTATTTTGCGCTATTAAAGGAAAGAAAATTTTGGTAATAAATTACAATTCGCATTGATAACATACTGCTTCTTGGAACATACTAAAAAGTATTTACTCATTCAGTTTGTGCCACCGGTATTTGAAGCGCAAAATGTTATCTATGGAAAACTTATAACGTTTGTTATAGTGAGTTTTTGAAATAATTCATTCATTACTATTAAATTAGAGCTTCTTTAAATACCGTTTATATTCTCCACTAAAGTTACTGTTGCCATGTGTAAAATACCCGTCTGCATGTTTGTTGGTTTATATTTATCCCAATGTTATATTGTGATATTATTTGAAACAGAGCCAAAAAAATTTGTAAAAATTTGATCATTTAAACAAAATTTATTATCTAACATTTTTTAAATGAAAAAAAAAAAAACAATTAAAAGTTTTCTACGAGAAAATCATGATATATATATATATATATATATATATATATATATATATATATATATATCTACCTCTGAAGGACAGGTTTATATTAGATTTATTATTCACAAAAGTCATGTATAAGTAGTATAATATATATGTTCAGTGAACCACTTCCTTTACTGTCCCTTAATTCATATCATTTGTCTGAATAATATGATATAGTTCCATAACGAATCAAAAATATCCAGCAACGACCATGTTAAGTACATATATACTTTCTTTGGCTAATTGACGTGCCCATAATTAAGAAAACGTACGCATTTCTTTTTCGTTATATTTTATGTACTCTCACGGGCACAGGGGGTTTTTGTGGGTACATTGTTGGTGTATTAATCAATTCTATTTATATAAACTTTGAACATTCTTTTATTAATTATTTAGCTTAAGGTTTAAATCTTGCTAATGTATAGTGCCAGACTTACATGTTCTATCTATGCGCCCCGTTTTGGGATAAAAAGTATCGGAAATTAAATGATTTTGAGATTAAATTAAATTAAACAGCTGCTGTATGTGTAAACTGTTACTTGTGGCATAGCGCTGAAGTTAAGGATAGACCTCAATTAAGACTCTAACGATTTATAGGAAAAAATATTTTACGGATTACTTATGCCCGATATTTTTTCAATTAGTTCCTGGTATTAATTTCTTTAATAGAATGCTGTAGAACTTAGCTACATGGTTATGACATTAAAGTTTTCAATATTTAGGGGTTAAAGTTATTCTTATGTTGTTGTTGTTGTTTTTGTTTTGAGATGTTCTAGTTTTAATTTTATTACTTGCAAACAGCTTAGAAGGTGTTAAGTTTATGCATAGAAAGTAAAAAAAAAAATCAATAATTCATCTAGAATTTTATTATGAAATATAATATTTGAACAAGAAACCTTAAAAAGTCTGCCGATATATGTTGTAGAAATAGTAGGAAAAACTTCTTAAAGGATAATTTTGGAATATTCATTCAAAAAGAAAAGAACATTTTTTTTTTTAGAGTAATAAAAATTACATATCAGCCTTTTAAGGTAATTTGTGTGCAACAATTAAATTCTAAGGCTACAATTAACTTATTAGTCATCTTTTTTGGACAAAGTTATATATACCAACGAATTTTTTTTAGCGTTAGCCTTTGTTTAATTTTTATTTTATCGTCCTGTGTTTTTTTTTTTTCTTTTTAACAATTATTAGTTCGACTAGATATCCTTCTTTCTTAAATGTGAGAAGACCTGACCAACGTCAGCCTTCCATTGTAGTCTTCCTTTGTAAATTTATTTCCCCCAACACTTACATCTGTCAAAAGGTTTAGAAGTCTTATTTTAAGTTTTTAGCTAGTTTTATATACAAACCCATCTAGACGTTACTTCAACTGTTTATTTGAAAATCATTCACTTGCTTTTGGAAATACATCAAATATCAAAGTGCTGATACTTGACCTAAACAGTATCATCGTTTGCAGAACCTTTGCTTCATGAGTGATATTCTCTCTTTGTCTAGATAACAAAATGCCTATTGTCCTTTTTTCGAGGATGTCCTTATTATGTCCTACTTTCATGTGTAGGCTTATTTCTGTTTTTCTTTTTTTTTTTTTTTCCTGAATATTTAAATTTTGTAATTGTGTTAAGAATTAAATTGTAAAATACTAATCAAATATCAAAAAATATGACTTTTATTACTTATTTCTAATATATTTGAGTTTTTGATTTTTAGGTCCCTTTAATCAACCAGTAACCACTAATTTGAAACTTACAAATCCATCGGATGAAATTATCTTGTTTAAAATAAAAACAACTGCTCCAAAGCGTTATTGTGTACGTCCGAATTACGGTGAAGTGCCTTCACGTGGAACGGTTACTGTTGAAAGTATATAAAATGATTTATTTTTACTGAATATTCAAAAGAGTGCATATATCAAACCAATTTTAGTTTCCCTACAGCCAACCAACTACTTTGATCCTTACGAGAGATGCAAACATAAATTTATGATTCAAAGTATTGTCGCTCCAGACGTAGAAGAGGATTTCGGCAAAGGTGTGAATATTGTAAGTAAATGAATTTTTATTAGAAACTCGAGAAAAAAAAAGAAGCAAAATCTTGTGCAATTTTTATTTAATAAAATAGTGGAAGGAATTGCCAGCTGACCGCTTTATGGATGCAAAATTGAAATGTGTTTTCGAATTGCCAGGAGAAAATGAGGATACAATTAATGTTAAACTGGTTAAAACAGAAACTATTGCTCCACCAAAACCTAAAGCTGAGGAAAAGGTATATTATTTTCTTATTCTAACACAACACAGTTTATACATTTAAATTTTTTCTCAAATTAAAGATTTCCAATGTGGAATTATCAGATCACTCTGAAACACTGGCAAATGAAATGAGACAATTGCGCGAGGAGAACACCAACTTAAGAAAAGAGGTTTTAAATTTAAAGGTAAAAAAAAGTGGATGGTAATATAATTTAATTTTTGTACCCACCACTGGACGATGATTACAATATTAAAGATGACATTTTCGATGCAAACATTCAAAAATGGACTAAGAATTGAACTAAACTTCAAATGACTATAGACATTGTGCGTCGGGATTGTATTAAAAACGAATAGAATGCCTTTTCTACTTACTATAGGAAACGCACTAACGTGTTGATATTATATTTGCTTGTCTTCTTCGAAACAAACAAATTTCGCATCAGTTAAATTATTAAATTGAATATAATCCAATGATTTTTTCTGTAATAATTGTGCATAAATTTGCCTTATTATGATAAAGCACTTTTCGTCGTTAACATGTGGACCAGGTTAATCTAATGACTTGGCATAACGTTTTTCGATAACCTCTAAAAAGTCAAAAAGTAAATTTTCTCTAAAATTTAATAGAAATGTAAGCTTATGACTTTCATTTGGAAGTTTATACAAGGTCGTAACAATATATTTTGTAGTCAAGTCAAACTGAATATGTTTGCTTTGCTATGCTTGACTGTATTACGTCAGTACCTGACGTCGTTATTGCCGTCTTTGAGCGGTTTGCCGTCTAAAACTATCAAAGCAATTAATCGATTTTCCTTTTTAGCAGTTATAAAAATATTTCTTAGTATAACATAAAATTCTGAAATTCAAAAAAGCAATCAATTTAAATTTCGAATTTAACATATGGTAAAGATATTTGTTTAGTTTGAAAAAAAAACAAGTGATTTATTCAGTGGGTGGACATTTCGCTGAAGGCATCGGTTGCATTGTCCTGTCGAAAATTTTAGAAAAATAGTACAAACTTATTGTAGTGATACATAGTCCCTGAGAATAACTCGTAATCAATAAATTCCGATTGTTACCCGCTTACACGCTCGTATACGACCGCGGCTTTCTCTAAGCTCCTGACACTGCTGGATTTGATTACCATGGAATCATTGATACAATGGAGGACATGCGCCAATTAGAATTTTTTTGCAAGATGTTTAATTGTTTGAAGCACTTTAAAGCACACAACAATGTAAAAATAATGTTTTTTCCCCCTATCCTTTTCATATTACAAGTGAAGTATTGCGTATCGTATCAGTAATTGCTTAACAAATTTCTTTCAAATCATTTGTCTTTGAAAAATTTGTTTAAATGAATGATCATCAAAATGTTTTCTCATTATTGACTTAGCGCTTTCCATGTTTTTATAAGCCAGTCAACCCTATTTTAAAAAAATGTCTGCGGCAAATGTCGAAACAGAACACGCCTGACTTGTAAAGGCCTTATGTGTAGTAGCTGCTAAGCTATTATCTAGCATGTAGACGTGCTTTTAATTAGGGATCGATTTCGTGGCTTATAACTTGCAACGAGAGGCGCTCCCTCCCATATCTTTATAATAATATTTCAGTTTCTTCGATAGTTAACGATATCCGATACGATACGCTGGGAGGATCATTGTAAATCTATCTACATCATCTTTGTGAGTTTCGAATGCGTATCTCCTTCAAATCCGTCATTCTTCCATGTAACAACATCTTGCTTACGACAAATTCTTATGACATTTTATCACATATTTTTTCAAAGATTTCTACAAATTAAAGGTTAGTTAGTCTCTTGTACGATATTTTCTTAATGAAAATGTGTTTTTCAGGAGATGAGAACATTTAAAAAGCTTTTCTAATTGGTATCTGCTATTGTGTCATATAAGTAGTTTAGAAATAATCGCGTCATAAATTACAATAAACACTTAATAAAAGAAAATTCATTTGCTGAGAAAAATATGAAAAAATAGTGCAAATCAAACTATCAGTTAATTCACTTCTTCTTCAATATAAGGTAATAATAGGGACCTATATTTAATTGATGCTCACAATCTATTTTTAAAGCAAATAATAGATATATTTATGGATCTTTTTGATATTTTAACTTGCAAATTGATTAATTTGAACATCTTTCATAAACGTAAAGATATTTTATTTTATATTAATTGCTCATATGTGTATTTATCTGTATTTTTACTATAAAAGCGATTTGCACTTGGTTCACATGCCTTCGAGAAGGCAAATTTACAATTGTTTTAGTTAAACATAAGGTGACGGTGATGGGTATCAGACAGTTCGAACAAATTCAACATCATTTCTTTTCTTCTCAATATTTCATAATAATTTTTTTTTCTTCTTAAACTTTCTCTTAGGAGCAAGTATTGCGAGTTAGAACCTCACCAACGAAGGCCCCCATGGGTGAGCCCTATACACCGGTCATTGTCGAAAAGCAAATACCCATGTTTTATATAGCGATTGCAATTGCCGCTGCCATCTTTGGCATTATATTGGGAAAATTTTTATTCTGAACTTCTCGTTATTAAATGTCGTTTATAGCAAAAGAAAAACGGGCAGCTCGTTTAACCATGATGCGACTAAGCAAATTTCCGACTGCACGCTTTATACACATTTAACTAATGAGAAAATATTGCAAAAAAAAAAAAAAAAATTAAAAAAACGAAACCCAGAATAAAATGAAAAAGAATATTTCAAAGAAAAATCCCAGAGAAATTAAAAACAAATTAAGCAGCAGCAAATATTTAAAAGAAAAGAAAATCATAACCTATGAATTATTTTAAAAAAGTAATAAACGAGCAGGATATATGAACTGCTTGATTTCTGAAAGTAAGACACATACATTAATATATGTTTTCTATCTATATTATATATATATATATATATATGTATGTATATATATACATATATATATATATATATCTTTTTCAAAAAATGTACATTCGGGAAAATTAGGAAATTTCTTAAACAATTTCAAAGTAATTTTATTATCGTAAAAGAAAAGTAAAAATAATAAAATACAACCGAAAAGTTGTTTATTTCCCTTAGCTCTCTTCAAAATTTTATTCACATTCGTGAAATTATAAAACATTTTTATTAAATCTTTTCTTTTTTGTATTCGCTTATTATATTCTGTTTGCTTATATTAAGTTGCATTTAGATTGTTATGTATTACCAAACTGAGCTTAAAGAGACACTCATATAGAACTAGAATCCCTATTTAAAATTTATAATACAATGTATATATGCATATACATGCATATATAATGCTGCTTTATTTTGTAATATGATAAATTTCATTCAATACTTGTGTTTTTTCAATTTTTAAGTAATTTTAAGCTTTCCAAGGGTGGGTTTGAAATTTATAACTTATTTGTATTAAAAAAGTTGAAACAAGTTGATACTTTTTCTTATTTTTAACATATTCATTTATCTTTTAATTTTTTTTTTAAACGCAAAAAACAGATTTATTTTTCATAAAAAGCTGCTGGATTTTTAGGAAATACTAAAAATAAAAAAAAAACAAATTGTTTTTTACATTCAACAAAATTGAAAGTTTTCTTTGAAAAATAAGAGAACAACAAATTAAATATACATATATTCAAATATGATTTTCAAAATTATATACAAATATTATTTTTATAAATTCATAACTAACCATCTTCTCGAATGCATAGGTCTCTGCGTAATCTATAACAAACTGGAAAAAAAAACTCGTAAAATTAAACTTGGTGAAAAAAAAAAAGAGAGAAATACTTTTGACATATAAAAAATATTTAAAAATAAACTCTTAATGTATATTTCGTTGGAGACAAAAAAAACTAACGTCTTCTTCTCGTGATTTGATTTGATTTGCTTGAAAAAGTCAAAGGTTTTTTGTCGATACTACTGGCATGCGTATTAAAAGCAATTATAATTTAGTTGTTTTCATTTCTTTTTTTTTTTTTTTTTTTTTTTTTTTTTTTTTTTTTTTTTTTTTTTTGGTAAAAAATCATGGACTACTGTAAACACGAAAATAGTTAATAAAAATAGAATATTCAAGTTTTTGTTTTTATAATTGGCTAACAGCAACATAACATAACATACACGCTAGTGACGTATATGCAGTAATATTAAGTAAATAAAATATAATTTGATTACAAAACAGGAGAAGAACAACAAAAACAGAATATATATTTAATGATTAATGTCTATAAATAGTATCATAAAAGAATATTTGATGAGTTTAATGAATAATAAATGGAAAATAATTTCAATTCTCGATTTTTCTTTGCCTGTGTTTCTTTAAGCAGAATAATTTTAAAACAGTTTCAATGTCAATGAAAAAACATCCCTCAGTTTTCAGGAGTCAGGGATTTTTTAAATTTTTTTTCTTTTTTTAGGATTTCAGACCTCTTTAATTGCCTTCTAACAATAAACGTTTAAACGTTTATATTCAGTGCAGTTGTAAAAAGCAGAGTTAACTGTAGTTTTGTACACATCTATAGCGCATTTTTTCCCTAATACCGGTTTTTATTGTGATAATCTTTTTAAGTGGTTTTTCATTTTTTTTTTATTTGTAATTTCGTTTTCATAAAACTTCAAAATTAAAAAATTATAATAAAAACTAAAAATAAAACTCCTTAATTTCGCTAATTTCACCGCATTAACAGAATGCCAGAAGAAGAAGAAGAAGTAAAAATATACAGTTCATAAATGTCATCCATTACTAACGCACAAACATATATCTAATTAGCACGTGCCTCAAAGATTTATTGCCAACTCACAAAAAAATGTTATTTTTCAACATGTAAACGGAGGATTTTGGATACAAACTAAGCTCTGAAGTTATCAAAATATTCCTTAACCCACATTTACCGAACGTTGGAATCAGCTAACCGAATAATTAAAAAAGAATTACCGATTATTTTTTCATTGAGAGTTCAATCAGTACAGAAATTAAGCCAAATATAATATATGCTAAAGTATAACAAATACAGATACAAACGGAGAATACGTGTTTATTTATAATATATTTCTTATCAGTCTTATTAGTTGGTAAAGACAGATATGCTAAAGCAAGTGTAGAATTTAAAACAGATATGCTAAAGAATGTATAACAAATAGAGACTCATACGGTGAATATATATTTGTTTATATTTCTAAGAAAGTTGGCTCCATTTCGATGCTTGGAAAAAGTTAAAAAATATATTTTTTAATTCTTTTATAAAAATATTGTATAAAACTACCATATGGGACGTTTTTGAGTTAACACGTAACTAATCCTCTTATTATTTATAAATGGTTTTGGAAGTTTTAATAATTGCAAATGACAGAGTTTTCGTTCTTCGTGGGTTACCGCAATTTGCTTATCAAATTTTACGATGAAACTGGTAGCAAATTCAGCTAAATAGCGAGTGCTAAGCAAAATATTTTTTAATATATAAAAAACATTTTTTCATTTTTATGATGAAGAACTCTATTATTAAAAATTAGTGTTTAATATATATTGAAGCGTTCGTTCAAATTTAATTTTACCATAATATATGCTTGGTACTACTCAGTAAATTTTAAATTTTCTGTAAACAAAAATGCTCTAACTGCTCGGTACACTAAATAGATCGAAATGAGATATTTTTCATGTGTGCGTTATATCTCACACGTACACGTGGTTAATTACAAACATTCTTTTCGTTCAAACTCAAGATAAAAACGGGGATGACAATGTAAATAAACGCTATGAACTCAGAGAGTTAGCTATTGAAAATTTAGCGAATTTCATAACAGGCAAATAAAATAAAAAATAATGAGTTAATGTAAATGAGAAATAAATTCATTTAAAAAAGAAATGTAAAAGTTCCTGCGGAAATGCGATAAAATTTTAGGGAACAATATAGTAAGTAGAAGAAAGTATACAAAATTTTAAATAACTCTTTAATAAAAACATGGAGTTTGTACAAGATATTATAGTATGTTAATTGTTAGTGTTGTTTTTTTTTTGTTTTTTTTATCTCTCTCTCTTAACTAGAAACAAATTCTGATATATAAATACGAATTTTGTTTATAAGTATATTCAAAAGTGTGTGCATATAACAACAACAAGTGGTTATTCGGTTTAACAATTCTTATCTATATAATCGCGAATTACAAACATAGTAGAATTTAAGTGAATTTGTGTAATAATTTTTTATATTATTGAAAGTGATAAATAAATTAATTAAGTTCGGAAAGAATGTCTTGCAAGTCAACTTTGGAAGAATGCATTCCATTGCCTATACCTGACGAGGAATTAATCGATTTAATTGACAAAGCCAAAGACTGGGCCATTATGCACGGAGCAGCTATGCGTTCTAAAACAAACTTCAGTCCTGATTCATTAAATGCAAGTTTTATCTATAGTCTTATTATTTTTGTTTCAGTTGTTTTTAATTATTTCTTGCAGTTTGCTCCATTTTTATTGACGCCCTCTTCGTTTCCACGAAAAGAATATGAGAAAGCTGTGGAGTTGCAACCAATTATAAATCGTCTAATGCATAACGTTGCTCATGATGAGGAATTTCTCACTACCACTTTAGCAGAAACAATTAAAGTGGATGAATTTTCTGGCAATCTGTTTAATATATATAAAAAAGTTTTATCTAATGGTTTCGGACAGGTATGTACGTTGTTACTATATGACATATTTATGTGCTGTACTTTATGCTTATTACATTATACTTTCATAAATGTTCGTCTTTATTCTTCTAATTCATTCATAATTCATATACCAAGTTAAAGATCACCATCTCAGGAATATCAAATGTTAAAATTGTCCTTGAATTTTACTTTTACCATGTAAAGTTTGTATATAAAGATGAAGATTTTAGGTATACCTTTATATATCAAAAGTCATAAATTGTATAAAGCCTTAACTTGCACAAATGTACATATAATTTAAAAATTGATGCCGTAGTTAAAGCAATTTGCACATCAAATTACATGCTGTGTAGGCACATTTTCTGATCACTAATTAGAAATGCCATTTTGAAAGTCAGGCATGGATTTGAATTAATTTAAAGAGAAACAAAATTTAGGGATTGAAAGCAAAACAATGCCTTAAGATATCAAAAAATTAAGAAATTTTTATTTGCCCAAGAGCGAAACTGCTATTCACCACCTCAAGCCAATACATCAGAAGTATAAAATATTTTGTTAATTGGGAGATTGTCAACTAGACAATAGGCATAATTTTAACACTAATGTATTAGCTGCTTAGATGCGTTGAATCTCTGCTATTTCCTTATTGAAGTTTTGGATGGTCGTCGTAGATATTTAGACCAATAGCTGCTACGAAGTGTAAATTGCAACTCTTTTATCTGTTGCGAGCGGACTATGTTCGTTCTCTGAAATATTTTTGGATATTAGTAATCTTCAGGGTTGCTACAACGAGCGATATACAGACGAAGGGACAAAAATGCGGGCAGAGTTAAATCGACCCAAAATTATGTGTTGATCAAGCATAGATATGATTCATAGAGTTTTTTAAGTCTATTTCTTGGAAAGACAAATGGTATGTCAAGTCTAACACAATGCACACTTCGGTAATACTTGGAAAAAAGTTTTAGGTTTCATTTCTTGTATGTCTCCCACATTACAGAAAAATTCAAACCAGATGGGACGTCGAATAATGCGGTACATATATACGAATTTTGCTCTGTTCAGCTTCGGTGGTGGCTTTTTTAAGTTTGTTCTTCAAAATAGTTAAGAAGAATTACTCTGCTCAAAATCCTTTTAAACCAGTACAGTGTATTTATTTTTTGCATTTTTCTTTTTCATTTTTGCAAGTTATGTTTTTATTACCATTTCTGTATACGTTATAATTTTAGCTTAATTATATTTTTACTTTTGATGCTCTTTTTCGGTTATGTTGACTTACTAATAAAAAAACAAAATATCAAATAAAAATAAAAAAAACATTCACATTGCAATGCATGAAATCCATTAAAGCGCATCTCGTTGGGCATATTGCGAAGTGATTTGATGTTGGAATCAAGATGTAAAAATTTAGATACTTCGAAAGGAAACAATGAAAATGAAAAACCCTGTGCCTTCTGTTGCTGGAAACAAGTTGAAATTAATACAATAGCATCTGGTTTTGGCCATTTAGGACCATCCAGCAGAGCTATACAAAGGTGCTGTAATAAATCAAAAATTAACATTATGTTTCGTGCTTTTTTTTTTATGTATATTTGAACAGTATTCCTTTTTTTTTTTTTGCTTTTTTATATATATCTTTATTTTGAGAAATGCTTGTAGTTAATGGCTTGTAGAATTGCTAAGAGAATCGAATTAAATTGGAGTTAAATTTTTTTTTGGTTGTTGGTTTGTAAGACAAATGATTGCATCCGTAGGCGTATATATATATATATACATATACATATATACACACGTATATATATATATATATATATATTTTTGTTATTTTATATGTTTATTTTTTTATGTTCGGTTTTTCAAAACGTGCGTTTTTGTGGTGAACAGTTTGGCCAGGGATAAGTCTCAGTCTCCCAATAAGGGACGCGTCCAATTCAATTTCAATGTACCGATCAGTAACATGAGAACTGTGAGCCGTACTTTTCATACCAAATTCAAATTACTTCCCTGTGCACCTGTATTAGTTTAACTCATATTCATTCACTTGCCTTCCTTATTGTTTAAAATAATTTTGTAGCACTTTTTCTTTTATAGTTTGCTATATATACTTACACGAAACAAAAATACTTGTAAACATATTATATGAACGCTTTACGCGTTTATTATCATTTTCTATTCTATATATACAATTTCAGGCCATTTCCTTGGGTATATTACGTTCCGACTATTTGGTTCACACCTATGCCGACAATGCTATAAAACAAGTTGAAATCAACACCATTGCTTCTAGTTTTGGTGGCATATCTATACATTTGTTGCCTCTCCAGAGGTATTACTACAAATTAAATATTTTCTTTAATATTATACATAATGTACGTACAATACTTTGTAGTAATGCTCTTCTTGGAACTACTATTTGTAAAGCGTAAACTTGAGCAAAGTAAAAAATGACTAGATTTTCCTCATTTCAAGTACAAGTGTGTAGCGCTAACAAATTTCTATTAATTATTTTTTTTACGCTCGTTGCCTTTACGTGTGTTTAGTTTTATTTAATTCTGCAGCTAACATATACGAGAATGTGCAACTGTTTTTTCAAATGTGTTTATTATTAATTAAAATTAGAAATGATTCAGTTATACTTATTTACAGTTTTGTCTTACGTGAATTGAACCATCCGGAGAAGTTACTAAGTGTAAGTATTTTAGTTTGATCAAATCATTGACTACTACTTAGATGTGATATAATTATTTAGATGCCTGAAAACCGGGCTTTGTCTGGTATATGCGATGGTATGATTAGGGCGTGGCAAATTTATAATAATCCCAGTGCAATTATTTTGTTTATCATTGAAGATGTTTCATATAATATATGTGATCAGGTAAGTTATTATTTAATATAATTATTATTTCTTATATTTTTATACAATAATGTAACATTTTCTTAAGCTAAGAGATGGCCCTATATTTTTAAGAGACTAACACCAGTCACTTTGTAAAGTCAGAATGGTCTCACCGGAGAATACGGTCGTATTAAGTGAATTACACTGACTTTTACAAACCTCTTAAGTTTTACGTATTCCGTAAGCCCAAGATATTTCTTACTTTAAACTTTTAAATACTAATGTATCGAAAATGTATCTAGAAATTTCCACTTCTCGGGTAAGACATTAGATATTAGATATCGAAGCTCAAAATTTTACCTAACATCTCGCTAATTATTAAATGGTTGCACTTTTTTGTTCGCGATCGTAAATGTAAAAAGAATTCTAATTCATTCGAACCTGCTGACATCGAAATAAAATATTTCCTTCCAATTTTAGATTTACGTTTCAGTTTTCACTGTAACTGGTAGTAGAAGACAAGATTTCCCTTGAATTTTTAGCTAACAGACGATATGTAGGTAGTTAACATAGAATTTGTTTAGGAACAATTATATGAATTGCAGGTCCCTGATTTAACTTAGTACAATATTATATTGATAAACATTCATGGAGCAATTTGATGCAGTTAAGCGAAACTCGGTTTGATGAGTTCTAAATACTTTATTATTTACTCAAGTAAAAGATGATAATATAGTAAAATAAATAACATATTTCCCCGTTTTTAATAAAATTTTCTACATTGCTTAGCGATTCCATGAATTTTATATACGCGAGATGTGTCCACATATTAAAGTTTTGCGTCGCACTCTTACCGAAGTTTACAAATACGGTAAATTGGGCCTAAATAAAGAACTTTTATTGTAAGTTGTATTTCAATGCTAATGAATTTCTATTTTATATGTATACGACAAAAATAATTGGTGAAACACTTTTAGGGGTTATTATGAAGTGAGTGTTATTTATTTTCGAGCTGGCTATGAACCAGGTCATTATCACTCTCAAAATGAATGGGATGCCCGCTATATGATGGAATGTTCGACGGCGATTAAATGTCCATCAATTCATTATCACTTGGCCGGCACAAAGAAGGTGCAGCAAGCTTTGGCGGAACCTGGCATGCTGGAGAGGTTTATAAATGATCCCGAAGAAATCAAAGCTGTAGGCAAAATATTTACGGGTCTTTACTCATTAGAGGACAATGAAATTGGAAACGCTACGTATGAGATGGCCTTGAAGGAACCCGAACGTTTCGTTTTAAAACCACAACGTGAAGGTGGAGGCAATAATGTTTACGGTCTAGACATTCCAGATGCTTTAAGGGTAAGATAATCTGAAGTCTTAATATTGAGCATCACTTAGAATTATATTACATCAGAAAATGACAAGAGTGGAACGTTCTGCTTGGATCTTAATGGATTTAATAAAACCTCCGATATCCAGAGGATATATGATACGTCCCGGTGGCCAAATACCTCCCCCGATTGTTGATGTAGTCTCGGAATTGGGGATTTTCGGTGTTATTATCGGCGACGTCGACAATATCATATGCAATTACCAATCAGGTCATATGTTGCGCACAAAGTTATCAACCGCGAATGAAGGTGGCGTAGCCGCAGGCCTCGGGGCCCTGGACAGTCCTTACTTGGTTGATTGAGTCGTGTTTCCTAAATTTTCGAAGTTGTTTTTCGTATCATTCAGTTTTCTATTTTGAAATCTCTGTATATTTAAAATCAATCATCTAGTGACATATAAATCATTAAAAACAAATGCTTTTTGTTTGTTTGCAAAAAGTTTACAGATATATTTTGTTGCAAAGAGTGCGATTACGAAAAAAAAATCACTAAATACATAAATTCAAATTAAAACAAACGGGAAATAGACGGGAACAATTTTGACAACACGAGCACGTCAATTACAATTCGATCATATGACATACTCCTATTTAATCGGATTTACTGATTTTTATTTTTTATTATTCCTGCCGAAAAGGACATCGGCAATGCAATTCCACTTGGCTTGTGCTGCATCAGGGCAAGCCATCTGATATAAGAATTGAATAAGAGTTGTTGTTGGGCGACCTGTCATGCGATTCTTTAATAGATATGGTACAGTCCCATATTTGGTGAGCATACCAACGCCGCGGATATCCAAATGTGCCCAATCAACGCGTGGTACAAATTCCTTATGAATGTCAAAGAAAAATTAATATGAGCAATGGGGAAAAATAAATCTTAAAACTTGCATGGAGAATGGCAGCAGCTAAGCAGCTCGACGCTGGACCGACTCCGTCATTGCTGATGTCAAAGCTAACGTTGTCTGCAAGCGTGAAATGAAATTTAAAGGATTCAAAAATTTACTTAAACCCCTGAACTAACAAACCTGTCACAAGTCGTTTATAATAACGCCATAAAGGCAAACGCCACACCCGATCCCCAGTAAAAGAACATGCTTTTTGGAATTGTTTCCAAATATAATGAGAATTTGAGAAAATTCCGGTAGCTTCACTTCTTAAACCTTTAACAACACCATTACCCAGAGTGGCGACATCAACTACCAGACGTGGCTTGTAGGTATTTTACGCATACAAAAGTGGATCGGCCATAACCACAACTTCAGCTTTGTCGGTATTCTGGAAAAGTGTATCAATTCTACTGGAAAAAAGCCAAAATGATGTCATTTTAAAACTTACTCTGATAGCCAAAGTTCTACCGTTAATCAGCGTGACAACATCTCCTGGCTTAACAGCCATGCGGCATGTTTTCGCACAAAGGAATCGCAGCCGATATGTTAATGGGCAAAGACAAGGCAGCAGATGCTCGTATAGCTGCTACGCCATAGCGCCGCGATACTCTTCCATATTACGAGAAGGGCGTAAGCAAATACCACCACTTTAATAACAAATCAAAAGAATAAAAATTCTCTAGTGTTTAACATTAGAATTTGTTGCGCAAACTTGCCTATTGAATGTCATTCCTTTACCCAAGAGCATAATTGGTTTGTCTTCTGGCGCAGTCCCACAATAACTTATCTCAAGCAGGACGGGAGGTTCGCATGAACCCTTGGCAATAGTTAGAAACGAGTTCAAGTGCTGCTGCTCAATCCAATCCATCGTACGTATCTCAACAGTTACTCCACAGGGGCACAAAGCATCAACAGTTGCTTGAGCGAATGTAGTCGAAGTCATTTGGTTCGTAGATGCATCGCTTAAACGACGTGCAAGATTTTGAGCTTCCGCTTTGAACAGACCTCGTGTCCAGGTATCTACTTCCGGCGAATCGTAGAGTTCCAAATTGGGGTACGAGGGTTCGATTTTTCTTTTGCTTGTTGTCATTGTAACGCCAGACAGCTAAAGCACTACCCTCGCCAGATTGCTCTGGATATTCCATGGAATCTACGAACACTTCTGAACAGCCTTGAATTTGTAGGCTACGAGCTCCAACACCTGTTGCTATTCTAACATTTTCCTTAAGGGGACACGAAGTAAAAGTTGTTCCGAATTGTTAAATTTGTTTGAAAATTTTTTTTTAAAATTTTAAACTTTTTTTGTTGTTTTGTTTTTATGTCAATTTTAATCCCTAAAATAATAGTTACATCAAAAATCTTGAAGCGTCAATTTTGAAATCTAATTTTATAGATTCGAAACAAATCTTACCATGTCTTCATCGATCATTTCCTGCTCATTCATTCCAGCGCCTTCACGGCCCACTCCAACGACAGCTATTGATCTATATTCTTGATCGATGTTATTAAAAACTTTTCCTTTACCTAACACTCCAGTGATGTTGCATCTAAATATATGTAACATACTTAATTTACAACCGCCTTTCTCTACATAATTTTCTTAATTACTCGCATGTTTATATGTAATATACTTACTCTTTCACCAGCTGTGATAGTTTGCCTTGTATACGGTCGTCAAATTTTTCGCCGCTAATCGTTAACTTCGGATCCTTTTCGCCTTCCTTTTGATATACACCAAGAATAAGTCCTTTCTGCTTAGAAGGCAAAAGCATCCCAAAGAAGGGAAAAATTAATTAGTATATCACACAATCGCTGAATTTTTTTCCTTTTTTTCTTTCTGAAGTCGTATATATATATTTTTTTTTTCCTAACCATAAAAATATACATTTTCATATCGTACAATCCACCTCTTTTTTCATTAAAATCGATGATACAAAAGACTTAAAGTTACTCGTGGTTCATCAACTACAGCGAAGAATCTTTTTTGAATTCTTGACATTTGTTGAACTTCATTATATCTCAATAGAGACCGTGCAAGCCAATTTGTCAAGCATAGCGAAGACATATTTATTTTCATCAAGTTTATTTAATCAAAATTAAATATAATTCCTTTCCTTTATAAAAAAAAATTTTATAAAAAAAATTACAAAATTTTCTATACAAAATAAATTGAAATTTTGAATCGCTTGACTGCCTTACAAAGCTTGTTCTGATTGACTAAAAGCAATTTCTATTTTACGATAGATATGAGTTATGAGTTAAACGAAATTTGGTCTACTTTGTTAAAAAATATAAAAGTATTTTCAAAAACACTTGTTCCTCAACGCAAGTTTTTCAAAAGTCGGTTTTCAAAGAGTTGGTAAAGATTTAACCATTGAAAATTTATGAAACCCCTTAAAAATTGCACAAAAAGCGCTTAAAGTAACGATGAATTTAGGAAATATATCAACGAAGGTGGACATTTCATATTTAAGAAGCTACGTTGAACATTTTTCGAAAGCAGGGGTCGCATATGTCAGGCAGCAATATACAATTTGGCAAAAATTATTAAATAAATATATAATAAACATATTAATTTTTAAATATGAAGTCATAGCATTATTCTTTTTTTCACGAAATGAATTTTGTGCTGTATTTTATACTATTTGAACCACTTGAACACTGTTAAGGGGAAAGAGCATTCTAGATTTCTCAGAAAATAAATTTGATTGCTTGGCTTAAATTGTCCCGTAAATGTTTATACATTTAGAAGCAATACGCGAATTTCTGATAATTAATTATCACTTGTTTTATAAGTATTAATAATGTTGTGTTTGATAGCATTTATTTATTTTTCGCATTTATATCTTTAAAGCTTTTTTCTTGGTTGAATTTAATAATAAATTAGTTCACTTTTTAATATCTAAAAAAGTTTGCGCTAAATCTATATAATCAGAAAAATTTGTAATTCTCTGTTCATATTGTACCCTCGTTTTGTACTACAAGTATATTACAAATTCTAAAAAAGGATATTGCATTTATTCATTATGCTTTAAATACGTACAATAACTGCAATTACTCCATAGCAAGAAATTGACTATATTGGATGTTTGAAACATTTTAACAATTGATTATTCATGTTTATGAATGAAATTCTAAAAATAGATATTGCGCTAAAAAATTAATCGGAAACAAATTTTCACAGCATTTGTAGTGATATATAATTCATAATAAATATAACGGCATTTTCGCCTTTTGTCAAAAGCCAAAAGTAATGTTTCCGTAGACTTCTAATTTCTTAAGACAGTTAGTTGAGATTTCTAACTGGTTCTATTTGCACGAAACGTTTTGTCCATGATGAAATCTACAAAACGATCGATCGGATGAACTATTATTGGTATGGATAATAGGCCGACCGCTGTTGGCATATATTTAACCATTGATTCTCTGGCTCCGGCTTGTTTAAACATAACACGACTCAAGTAGGTTATGCTGAAAAATATAAATTTGACAAGTTAAAAATTTTCAAACAGAAAAACGCTTCCCGTATTTCTACGAATGCACGTGTAAACATAGGTAAATTCTTACCGATTTATGGTATAGCCGGGAATAATAACGGATGCAAGCATTTGCCATAAAAATACATCTACCGCAACGTCAGCCACTTGAACCAAAGATTCACTTTCTTGAAACTTCCTCCACGATTTTGTAGAGGCATCCGCAAAAACATAACTAATAGCTCCTATATAACTACCACGCACAATTCGACGGGATACAAGATGACGAAATGCTTCTCCTACCTCATTTGCATAACCTAACGATATTTTATTATTTTTTTTAATTTAGGAAGAAATTTACATTTTTAAAAAATATATATGTATATATATATATATATTTAGTTATTTGAACGTAAATGATTTCAAAAGATCACATACATATATTTTAAAGTTTAGATTAGATAATTTATAATTTTTTACCTGTGTAACGAAGCCAGGTTTCTCGAAATATGTCTTTGTCTTCTACATTTTCATCGACCATAATTCGTTCGTTGTCACTTTCAAGTGAGCAGCTGTTATTTAACTTTAAATTTATTTAAAATTATACTAAATTCAAAATCAATTTTGATCAAAATTCTTTTAAGTTATAAATTTTTCAAATATTTGTATATTTTATTCTCTTGTACTTTCGGAAATTAAAAAAAAAGCCCGTTGGAATGAATATAATACTTTTGCACTCTAATTATTATGCAACATAATTTTCTTAAACTGACTTAAAAGTCGAACATTTCGACTATTGTCAAATTTAAATTGTTTTAACAAAGTCGAAACCGGAAAGCAGTTCTTATCAGTCAGCTGTTATATGTTTGAAAAAATTATAAAATAAATCAATTTAGACGCTTTATATACAGAGATGCCAGAATTTGCAAAATTTAAATGTAATAAAATTATAACGATATTCATAAGTGCTGAAGAACGCTGTCATGTTTATAAATTAAGTAAATTTAATAAAATGAAAAGCAAGGTTCGACTTATAGCTACTAATCATTCGAAGATGACGCAAGATAATTCCACTTATCAACTGGACATTATCCACAATATATACGAGATCAAGATCATTCCTTAGTTGCTCAGCTACTTTCACTCAATATTAAATATTACAAATGTTATACGGGAGTTAAAAAAAAAATAAACATATTAATCATTGAATAGAATTAATGAAACGAAATCACGTACCTTATGTTTCCTATTATTTTACAAACTTTCATGTAGACATAGGTATCTTATCGCATCGAATAACGTACCTAAAAAATCTATAACGTTTAGAATTGTATCAATCGTTTGTCGATGTATTTTTTTAAACGTAATTTTTGGATCTTAAAAATGTTGTACTTTCTTGTGAAATACGAGAATGTTGCATATAAAAATATCATTCAGTCAGATGAATTCAAATGATATGTTGCGTATTATTGAATTGACAATAATATAGTGCAAATTAGGGTAATTTTTTCTTCATCTAATGTTGTATTGAAAAAAATTTTGCCTTTTGAAACGCTACCCAATATAAAACACTTATTGCCAAGATTTTGATTTCATAAAGTAAAAATGCAACTCTCTTATGATGGGAACTTTCTTATTTGCATAATTGTCAAAAATAATTGTCAAACCGATGAGCGAATCTTCTTGCTGTGTGCGCTGAAAAATTTACGTATTTTTATGAAAAAAATTTGGAAGTTAGTCTCAATACTAAATAAAATTTCTGTAATTATCTAAAAGGCTGTAAGTATAAGGGGGTCATAATTCTGTAGTCACAACCAAGAATATATATAAAATAAAGTAAAATTTGTGTGTGCAAGTATCCTTTCGTTGATAATGCATATATGTATCAGTGCATTAGTCATTGCAAATTCAAGTGCCCAATGCCAATTTTTAAGAATACCTAGTAATGGAGCTCTAACGCAATTTATCACGACCTTGTAAAGAATTCAATTTCTTGTTGTAGCAAGTACTTCGTCGATTGAGTCGGTTGCAGCCCTTTGTTTTGTTCTTTGTTTTGATTCATGGCTTCGACCACTACGCTGCAAAAAGCCATAGATTTGGTTACAAAAGCTACTGAAGAGGATAGAAATAAAAATTATGCCGAAGCTTTACGCTTATATGAACACGGTGTCGAGCATTTTTTGCACGCCATTAAATGTAAGTTGAACTGCAAATGTTTATTTTTGTCTTCTTATATATAAATTTAACTTTATTTGTAATTGCGGTTAGATGAAGCTCAGGGTGAAAAAGCTAAAGATTCTATTCGAGCTAAATGCCTACAGTATTTAGATCGCGCTGAGAAGTTAAAGGAATATTTAAAAAAAGGTCGTAAGAAGCCCATTAAGGAAGGCGAATCCGGAACAAAGTATAGTGAAAAAATGTTCTAACAAACCTTAAAGGTTTTTATAAGTTGTATTTTTATTTTTTTTTTTTTTACGCTTACTAGAGACGATAAGGACAAAAAAAGTGACAGTGATTCCGACGGTGAAGACCCAGAAAAAAAGAAACTACAGAATAAACTTGAGGGTGCGATAGTAATTGAAAAGCCAAAAGTGAAATGGGCGGATGTGGCTGGTTTGGATGCCGCTAAAGAAGCTCTCAAAGAGGCTGTTATCCTACCAATTAAGTTTCCACACCTTTTCACTGGTAAGCGTATACCATGGAAAGGCATACTATTGTTTGGTCCTCCTGGTACTGGTAAATCGTATCTGGCCAAAGCTGTAGCTACCGAAGCAAACAATTCTACATTCTTCTCTGTATCTAGTTCGGATTTAATGTCCAAGTGGTTGGGCGAATCTGAAAAACTCGTCAAGAATCTTTTTGAATTGGCACGTCAGCACAAACCTTCAATAATATTTATCGACGAAATAGATTCCATGTGCTCGGCTCGTTCTGATAATGAAAACGACAGCGTTCGACGCATTAAAACAGAATTCTTGGTACAAATGCAGGGTGTTGGTAATGATACCGATGGTATTTTAGTTTTAGGGGCTACGAATATACCATGGGTTCTAGATTCAGCTATTCGTCGTCGCTTCGAGAAGCGTATTTACATACCTTTGCCGGAGCCCCATGCACGTTTGGTTATGTTCAAAATACATTTGGGTAATACTACACATACACTAACCGAGCAAGATCTAAAAGTGTTGGCTGGTAAAACCGAAGGGTAAGGATTATTATTTTATGTCATCATGAATAAAACAAATAGATAGATCTTATCTTGCAATAAATAACAACCTACCTTTATCAGTTATTCGGGAGCTGATATATCAATTGTAGTACGTGATGCTCTCATGGAGCCGGTACGTAAAGTACAGACAGCTACACATTTTAAGGTAAATTAATTTAAATGAATTTGATTTACTTTTAGTGAATTTGCATTTTTTTTTTTTTTTTGACTAAATAGCGCGTCACCGGTCCATCGCCTACTGACAAGGAAACGATATGTGACGATTTATTGTTACCTTGTTCGCCTGGTGACGAGGGGGCTATTGAAATGTCCTGGATGGATGTGCCTAGTGACAAATTGTACGAACCACCCGTAACGATGGTAATATATAGATATCACTTTAACAGATTATCCAATTAATATACTCTGTATGTCATTCTAGCGTGATATGTTAAAATCCCTCTCACGCACCAAACCTACAGTAAACGAGGAAGATTTAATCAAATTACGTAAATTTACTGAAGATTTTGGGCAGGAAGGTTGAACTGTTTATAGAAACCTGATACGTCTTTTAATATTAAAATTCGAAAAAACCCAGAAAAAATTAATGTTAAATGTTATGAATTAAGTCAACATGCTCCTTTCTAATTGTTTTCATTTACTTTTATCTTTTTATGAATATTTTTCGCTCCACATGGTGGAAAAACATGTATCTCAGCGTAGGAAATGAGGTCACATATTTTTATACCTGTCATTACGATGTATGCTTTATATGTCTAGCCGCAAGATAAATATATATTGGATACAAGTTAAAATGCTAACAGAACAAAGCTTAAATTAAAACACAGAATGCCGTTTTCTATATTTATTCCAAATTCAACAAAATATTTTTTATTAACTCTATTGTTTGCAATAAGTTTAATAATGCACTCTAAAACATCAAAATAAAGTAATTACTTCAAAATAAGAGCTAACTCCTGATAGATTTGATATACACACAAGTTGCGTCCACATTCTTTGACTACGTTTGCTCGTTATCACTTTCTAAAGATTCAATATCACTGAGTGACTCGGGTAATTGGAGCATTGCCTCTTTTATTTCGTAGAAGCGTATCATGTCCTAAAAGATGTATGATATGTCAACTAAAGATGATGTTGTTGAAATAATTTACCTCACAGAATGACATATTTAACGAGCAAATAGCCTGTGTGGTATCTGTTTTGGACTCTATCTCCTTGGGTTGTGCAATGCGTACTTGCGGATACAGGTCTTCACCTCTTTCAATAGCAATATTGCCGTCTTGTGCTAAGAAAGATATTTGAAAGGCATTCTCCACGGTATTCATGAAATTATTTGGATCAATGATGAGTTTATAAAAAGGTATTGGTTGCCAGTTGCTTGCTTTAAATAAACTATTTAATTGCTTAAGTACTAAGTTGACTTTTTCAGTGCCGCGCCCTTTCCGTTTCGATTTACTAACATTTTTTGGACGTTGTTCTCCAGCCACCTCTTTTTTATCGTATTTCTGTCTTAGTTTGAGAACACGTTCTCTAGGTTCAACGTCTGCTGCGCCTAACATACTTGTTTTGGTTTGAACAGTACGCGAAACATTTATAGCTGTGACAGCAAGAAAATTCCAATCGGGTTGTCTGTCTTGGTTAATCAAAGACATCTTTAAAAGAAAAGCAAGAATCTAATATAAGCATTCCCAAGATTTCCAATCCTACCAAAGCATTAGCGTACTCCTTTTCGTTGAATCCGGTGTTTGTAACCAATATACCCGACACCACTTCATGAAATTTTTTCAAAACATGAGCATCCATTAATGTTTCAGCATTATTAGTATGCGTTTCCTCCATTGCCGCTGCGCATTCTCTATGGATTTTATCATTATCCTCAATATTCCGATTCAGCTGCTCCAAGTCATTAGCTGACATATTCTCTATATCATCTAAAATCAAAGTTTTATATAAATTTCATCCCGTTATTTACTATCCTATTTACGTTCTTTTAAATAATCTAGGATTCGTTTGTAGCGTTGTCTTCGTTCAATTGATTCTTGGGGGGAAACGTCCATTGCGCGCTAATTTTATTTATTTGACGGTTTTTCAAAAATTGCTTCGTATTGATATATTATTGATGTAAGATTTGTATATTAACTGTTATTATTGAATAGAATGGATGCAATTGTGACACATTAAGTGAAATGAATGAAATGGAACAAAATCGAGTGCGTATTAAATGTTAAGAGAGAATATCAACTTAGGTAGCGAAGCAAAATTGCGGAATGCTTCTTACAAAATAGAAATTACGTTTCAGTAATGTATGCTTAAGCTTCGGCCAAAGCCTTTTTGCTATTATGTGTATAGTAACCTTCCAGTTTTCTTTAAATACAGCAAATATTAATATTATTGTGTAAATGTACAATAATCAACCAACAAAAAATCTAGAGAGCCTCAATTTAATTAAATGCAAATGGATGTTCTTAAATTAAACATCGTCACTGAAAGTAAGAAGTGCACGATTTGTTCGCTTACAAAGTGTACACAAGAATGTAGCAACTGTTCATATATTAAGCAAGCCGACTATAAATTAATGAATAATTTTTGTTAAGAATTTGAATGAAAACGCAATTTAAAGAAAAAATTCATCAATAATTAATAAAAAAAACAGAAACTAAATATTTAATTCTTTTATTTCCTCATTTATTGAAATTTTTCAGTTTCAATGAAAATAACAAATGAAAATATAGATTTGACCAAAGTTTTTCTGCTTCGGAGTAACTTTTTATGTTGTGAACAATTGCGCTAGTGCTGTAATGAACAGTCATTATTTGATCAAATTTTAAAATGCAATTCACATGCAACCGTGAAAACGCCAGTTCTCTTGGCATAATATTGTTTGCGTTCGGTCCATCCCGTTTGTTATCTTCACATCTTCAGCTATGCGATGAATTATTATAACACCGTTTTTTATCTTAATTTGATTTTCTAACAAACTTCAATTTTCTATGATAGCTAACCAAAATTTATTACCGATGGTAAATAAATGTCACATTTCATGTTTATGATCCTTCGCTTACATAGGTATGTGAGTTTTCTTTTTTACTTTATTTTATTTGAAGCATTTTCGAAACAATTCCTTACTATTATTGCTGACTAAGACTGCAGTTTATGTTTGACAATAAAAGTTCGCAAAATTTGTTTGTAACATTGAAATAAACCATTAAACCATTCCATCCATACCATTTCTGCTTGGTTTGTGTTAAAATTCCCAGTTTAGACATATTCAAAAATCAAAACGTATATATTCAGATCTCGTGAAATTTCCTTGTTCGCAATCACAGCTGATCAAATGACAGACAAATCGGAGAATGTTAAGAAGTTATAAAAGCAAGCGTAAAATGCAAATATTTGCGTTTTGCTGTTATAAATTGAATATATGTGTTATATAGTGTAAAATATATTTTACTTTATTTCAGAATTTTGATATTGCTAAATGATATAAAGGTTTTCTTTGTCTCTTATCTGTAGAAGTCACCGGAAGCGAATTCAAATCTAAACACAAGTATTTTGTGCGAAAAAATTAACTTCCTCTTATTTAAAGACATAAAATATTTCAGAATTAGCAAATAATGGTGATGTTATAGTTTTTGAAAATGTTATTAGATGGAAGATAAACACATATTCATATATACACTTATCTATTATATATATACACATGAAGCTGGTACAGGATACAAAAAATTGGAAACATTTTCTGAATGATATATTAAAAAAACCATTTGATTTCATTATGGATTTTAAGAATTAGTTTTATGAATCATTATCATTTAAAATTCGATTAAAATTGACATACTATATAATTTTTGACAAGTATCGAAGGGATAAAATTCTTTTATTCATCAAATAAATTTATATATTTTTTATTTTTTTTTTTATTTCTTTAAAACAATCTCTGACATGGCTTCATTCTTCTTTCATATATGAGTTATTTCATACATTTCTCTGCATATTTAAACAATAAAAAAGATGTGTGTACTAAATATATTTTTTTAGGTATGATTTATTTAAATGAAGTTTAAAAAATGCGCACTATATTGATGCCGTTTGTTTTATGCATCTCTTTTATTTTGCTCCACTTTTGAAGCAAAGTTGCAAACTATAGTTTATATTTACTTACTATTAATAATATGAATAATATAATGCAGTAATAAATAAAATGAGATTAATAGAGAGAGAAAGAGAGAGAGAGTCATTAATGTTTAGTTGTTTGATTAAAAACTGTTTACTTGGCGTGTTAACGTTTGCTTCAGCTTACCAATAAAATCCAAGTTCGATGAAGTTGCAAATGTGGGGAGTTTGCTGCTTTTTGTTTGAAGCAATCCTAAAAGGGGAATAGCAGAAGAGGTACACATAATTTGAAGAGGTGGATAACGAAGGAGGTATAACGTACACCTATGTATGATAGAAATATGTGTTCGTTTTGCTTACATATTTTTGTTTACATTTGCTACTTCTCGTTCCGTCTCGAGCTTGCTACTTATGCATATGTAAATTAAGGAAGTTCGAGATACATTGTTTATAAGAGAGTGCATGCAAATATTCTCTAAAAACTTTTCTAATTAATTTATGTATATATGTGTATATTTTTTTGGATCTTTCTAAGAATAGATATTTAATTTGAGGGATATACTGCAAATCCATTGGAGAGTTCGAAGAAGGAGATGAATTTCGTTCTTTCGAAATCTATGTAGCCGGATATGTAGAATATATACTAGTTTTTTTTTTTTTTGGACTAGATGGACTCGACAATTTGTTTATATTAATGAGGCATTTTCAAAATTGGCTCAATTCGAAATAAGACACTTCAATTTACACCCTATTACAATTTCTAGTGTGTTAAATTCTATTATAGCTTCAGTCATACGAAGTGATATTAATTATCCCAACTAAAGCAAACAATTAAGGTTAACGTTTTTGGAATACTTTGACAATATAGCTGCATGTTAGTTAAACTGAATTTAAAAAAAAAAAAGAAAAGAAAAAGCTATATCTAGATAGAGTATTTGTGAATTTTGTACTTTTGAAGTTTTAAGATGTTTAAGTTAATTTAAGTTGAATTTCGATTTCATGAGAAAATAATTTAAGACCAAAATTTTATAAGGAAAACATTATAAGAAAATAAATATATATATATTGAAGGATGGATTCTAAATGGCTAAATGGATGCAGAAGGCAAAAATACATTTTTTTTTTAACTTTTAATTTCACCAAATGGGCAAACGATAGACAAAGGAAAATAGTAGAAATTATGTTGACATTTTTCAGTTTTTGGATTCTGGCTGTTATAGAGCGATAAAGTGGTTCATCAGCAGTCAATGCTCGCCCAACAAATTGAAATAGAACGAGTCTTTCATATATAGCAGAGTGCTTGACTTTATGTGAACTTACATTTAATTTTGTTGTGCGAACTGTCATAACTCTAGTGGACTCATAATCGAAAGATGGTGACATTAATACTAAATTTAATTCAGTTTTCTTTCGTTTTTTACTGAATTTCTTAGGTTTGTAAAACTTGAGAGATATGGAAAACTGAAACTCTTGGTTATTTGATGATGACCTGATGAGATAAAGGCTGAGAACGGTTAAGAAATTCTTACAATTGCTAAAAAAGTGCAAAAGTCTTAAAAATTAAATATTTTTATGAATAAAACAAATTTTTTAATCAAATATCGATTTCAATTGTTGTACATCTACAGTTATCGATACATATATACTAAACGCTTATTTCAGCATTAGAATAAACATAAAAGAGACCTCGGAAATGTTTAATGTAATGGGGCGATGAGAACTTTTTGTTGATTATTTCAAAATTTTAATATTTTGTTGGGAAAAGCATTCGTTTACAATCCAGGTTAAACAATTTAACAAAAACAAAAAAAAGTCAATTTATTGACAGAGAGTAGTAGGAGTAGTAGTATACGATTATAAAGTACTTTCTGAAATGTTCAATAGTGTGGAATGAATATTCAATAGATATTTTTGTACTACATGCCTGACAGTATTTATTTCACATTCGCTCTAGTATGATTTTTTTTTTTTGAATTATTATTATTATTATTATACTGTTTTTACTGTAATTTGCTTTTTCAAAATATTTCTTTCAATTCTCTTTTTCGATTAAAGGGTTTACGTTCGTCTAAAAAAAACGTAGTCAACGTAAGACGATCACCAATTCACGTAAAGATAGAGAGATACCTGTTAATGTAAAAATAAAATATAAAACAAAAATAATTGTCTCTCCTTATTCGCTCTGCTCAGTTTTTCAATTCCGCCGAATGTGAACAGTTGTAAACTGGCAACAGTTGTTTAAAGTAGACAAACTTATGAAAAGCGGTTTAACTTCGTTTGTTATGTTTTCAAAGTTTATTAATTTTATGTTTTTTTTTTTTTTTTGGTTTTTATGTTTTTTATGTTTCTTTGCAACGGTCGTACCTGAATTCACAAATTCAATCTGAATATGTATGCATTTTGGAAAGTTAGTCGTGTAACGAATAAGTGAAAAATTAAAAAAACAAAACAGAAAATAATCATAAACAAAAATTAGTTAAGGATTTTTATTTATAAGTGATGTAATGTTTTTTTTTTTTTTTTATATATAAAAAAAAGTAAAAAAAGACGAAATTAAAGAAAAAACCTTAAACAAGTCGCTTTACTAAAATTGTATTTTGCAAAGCTTTTCTTGCCAGTTTCTCGTAAAAGATTTCTGATTTATATATTTGAACAAAAATGCATTAAAATCAAAAGAAATGTTTTAGTGTGTGTGTGTGTGTGTGTGTGCACATAAAGTCTTCGTCAAAAACAATCAAACGTTAACTGACAAAATCAAATGAAAAATGTTGTTTAACTATTAAATTAGAAAAAAAAAAATTTAAAAAAAAGGAAAAAAAATATTAAAAAAGAAAAAAAAAAATATTATCACACATACATATACTATCAAATTAGAAAAAATAAATATTAAAAAAAAAATAAAACAAATTTTGTCGTACCTATACATACATATACAGTTTTCAATAAACAATTTAAATTAATTTAAAAACTTGCTTAAATAAAATGTTGTCTTTAATGAGTTACAAACAAACAAACAAACAAACAAACAACTTGATTTAATTGAGATAATCTGAGAGTTCATTATTTACCGTGTAAGTCAATGTAACACAATCACTTAACAGAAAATGAAACATTTCAACTAAACTGTCCTTCGCAATAATTTTTTTTCTTTTTTTTTTTTTTTGATATTCAATATCAAACGGTATGATTGGTTTATCGATCTTGACCACGATATGTGAATTTCATAATCATTTCCGTTCACTGTAAGGATGATAAGTTTTATCGGAAACTTGAAAAGAAACAAAAAAAAAAAAAAAGAAAAAAAAAACAACAATAACAACAAAAAATATCATATTATTTGTAGAGACTGTCTTAGCGTTGGCTATAATAAGTAGAAGCCAACTAGAATAAGCGGAAAGAAGCGAAAATATTTTTTGTTTTTTGTTTTTTTTATTTTAATAAAACTTGAATCTTCTCAATGTTTATGTTTAATTATGTATACGGATGAACCGGTTTATAATGCAGATTTTGTAGATATGAAAACAAAACAATAGTTTCAAGGGAATCTTTAAAAGAACTTTATCTGAACTAATATATTTATCGTTTGCTACTCTTTTTCTTAAACAGTTTATGAGTAATGTTTGGTTTGTGGAACTTGATGTACTTTTGTGATCTCATCAAACAAACAAACTTTTTTCTTTTACTTAATTTAATCCCATTTTTAAGTATAATTAGAAGAGCCCCTATATAACAACATATATAAGTACGTCCATACATACATACTCTATATACAGACGTACATAAATACATGCATCAATAAATAAACAATATATGTATATATATATATATATATATATATATATATATATTTAGGGTATATTTATTTCTTGTATCATTTATTGGAAATAGATCGCATTAATAATATCGTTATTTGATTTCGTTTATATATATTTAAGTAAGTTTTTATAAATGACTTCAGCTTATATAAAATACATTTACATTTTCCGGGAACATTAAGAGTTATGTTTGTATATATTTAAAAAAAATTAAAATGTTTATTGTATAATATACCTATGTACATATATATATATATATATATATAAACTTATGAGAGGTAATTTACAATTCGGCTCAAGTTGAACATTACTCTACTACTCTCGATTTGCATTGAAAGGTTATTTAAAAAAGTGATTGTGAAAATTTCATTGAAAAATAAAATTTTGTTACTGGACAATGATTATAAGT
>KK351286.1:116709-139166 GCA_000671755.1 Glossina brevipalpis | reverse complement strand
ACACACACACACACACACACGCACACACATATACGTAAACTATTTAAAAAAAATCTGTTTTCAATTTTCTTTTCCTTATCTATATCCAGAAAGCACCATATGCTGTCTCAGTGATCATTTTCTATGTATACGTATACGGAGCAGCTGTTGCTTGTTGTGTCTGGTCGGTTTTTTGTTGTTAGCCATTAATATTTCATCATTTTTATTTGAACATTGCAACTGTCAACCAGTTTTTTATGGTTTTTCTTTTACATTTTTTCTGTTTTTGTTTTTGCTTTTTTTTTTTTTTGTTTTGTTTTTATATTTGGTTCCAATGTGAGCTAACAGCTTGAAGGAAATACCACGCACAGTAACTTTTATTATTCTTGTTTTGTTGTTTGACGTACGTGAAACGCACACAACCTGTTCAATGAATTGACTGCTGTTGAATGGGTTGTGAATTGTGTGTGTGAGTGAAAGCAATCGTAAAGCTGACAGCGAACTATGTAACATAAACGTAAAGTAAATAAAAATAAATAGATACGCGAAGTTAATGCACTCATTGAGATGAACTGAAAAGCAATAGCAGTAAATAAATAAATGTTGTAGAAAAAAATAAAAATAAAAAAATAAAAATAAAAATAAAAAAAGAAAACCTTTAAATATTTAAATGGATTTGTGACACACCAACGCATTACCTTTAAAAAAAATGTTTGTTTAAAGCAAAAAACAAAAAAAAAACAAAAAAAAATAAAAAATAATAACAATAATAAAAAAAAAATGAATAAATAAAGAATCGAATCGTTTATCTAGTCTCCGCGATAAATATTAAGCACAAGTTTCGTCTTGCAATTAGCCCAGAGCGCAATAAAGAGTAAATGTTTTTTTGTTTTTTTTTTCTTGCAAATTAAAGTCGCGTGAAAGTTTGGTATTAAGAGCGTGATTTTTTAACAAACACATCCGCTCAACACCGCTACGCCACTAGTTGGCTTCTCTATGTGTAGCGGTAAAGACGTTAGAAACGTTAACTCTTCGTACGCAATGCCACTAATAATTTGACCATTGTTTACTACAAAAAAAAAAAAAAAAAAAAAAAAAAAAAAAAAAAATCACAACAAGTGAGTACACAAAACAGCACTAAATCTGGCCATTAAACGACTTGTAATAAATGTTGCTTTAATTTAATTAAGTTTAACTCAAATACGTTGGTAAAAAAATTAATAATAAAAAAGCAAATACACATTTTTATATATAAATTTTGAAAGGAATCTTCGTTCGCGTATTAAGATAAGCGGTTCAAATGATTCAAATGATTTCTTTTCATTGGCGGCGCGTATAACAAGTGAAAGTGAATTATTATTATAAAGCGTTTATTATACATTTGCATAAAAAGCATTATTTTTCTAAAAGCAATTTTTTTTTTTTTTTTTTTGTTATTTTATTTTGTTGTTTTATTTCATATAATTTTTTGTATTTAAATACGTATGTAAATAAAACGATTAGTTTGATGATTGCGCTCATCTTGTTATCATTTCTTTTCTTGCGCTATAAAATTGTTTCTAAACATAAAAAAATTTTGTTGTTGTTGTTTTTTTTCTTCAATGTTGTGAAACTAAGAAAAGAAGATTAGTTTAGTTTAGTTCAGATATTTAAACGCGTACGTACTTCAATTCAATTAGTGTTTTATAATTAAAAATTTAAAATAGAAAACAAGGCAACATGTATGCTGATATCAAATTATTATTGCGGTTATTTACGATGCTGCCGCTTTTAACGTTGGTTTCACAATTTTGCGGTAAGTAATTAATACTTGGAATCGTTAATGTAGGTTAATGTTTTTAATTTCAAATTCGAATAAAATTCATATATGTGGATGGCTACGTGTGAGTGTGTGTGTGTGTGTGTGTATGCGTCTGGTTGTCTGTGCGCGTGGGTACTTTCTTTCTATCCATCATAACGACATTAGAAATACATTTTTAGAAATCATTGATTTATCTATCTCTCTTACGGTATCTAAAAAAACTTTCTTTATTTTTTTTTTTTTTTTATTTGGAAGTGAACTTCTAAGAATTATTTAAAAATTATTTAAATGAAATGAGACACAAATGAAAAAAAAAATCAATTTCAATTTTAAGAAAAAAAAAAAAGAGAAACAGAAATTCTCTACATTATATTGAGAACATTTTGAGACTTGAAGAAAAAAAGTGAAATATTGTTTACGAAGTTTTCTTAGAGTTATTGGTGTCAAGGTGATTACTCGACCAGAATCATTTTTATGGTGAGATCTCTATTTAATATTTGTAGTAAATTTTCAAGCGGAATTTTTATAGTTTACTAGTTATACTCAGTAAATAATTTTGTTTTCGTTTAACATTTAAATGTTACTCGAACGTTAAATGTTTACTTTTAAAGTACAACAACTGAAGCTGCCAACCAAAAACTCGAATATGAATCAACAAAAATTTTGGTTTTTTTCTTTACCTTAATTTTTCCGATATTTGAGATTTTCCTAATACAACTTTTACTTGATTTTCTTCCTTATTGATTGATGTTTGATTAACTAAACAAATCAATTATGGTTACAAGATGTGAATTAAAATTTTTTTAAATATTTTCTGTACCAATTTAGGCGGATGTATGCAGAAATGAAAAGGAATTGGTTTAGATCCACTTTTAATATTGCCTCAATATAGAGATATGTAGTCATCATTTTCTAAATGAATTTCAATATCTCTGATTGCTTGTCTCTTTTCGATTTCTTTAATCTTTAATCAATATTTAATATTTTGAGGGAGTTTTTGATTTAACGATGAAAACTATTGAAGGTGAACTTTTTGGTCTCGGATCATTTTTTCTATTCTCATGCCAAACTCACAATATTTTTAATATTTCTCGAGAGAAAAAATGAGTGAAAAACAATATATTGATATAAGAAGAAATGATTATTGAAAATTTAAATGATGGGATGAGCTGGTCTTTTTCTATATAAATGAGCTTTTGAGAAAATTATTCTTTCTCTGCATTGCTAAAGATCTTAATTTTTATTAACTTTTTAACTTTAAATTGCAATTGATGAAGTGATACAGAACATTTAATAGAGTTGTCGTTGGTGAACTATGCGGCTTTAGCTTGTTTATAGTTTAAGCTTTTTTTTGAAGTCATAAACTTTTTTTCTTGATCTGTTCATTTGCAAACAATAAGAATTCTCTCAAAGGAATTTAATGTTTTTATATCGATTTCTTATCGAGTTATTGGGTTTATAATGTAATCCACACTATAACATAATCTCGCTTCACAGGACTTACTGGCATTTGTAACTATTTATAGGCGTCTGTACCACAAGTGGTTGTATGTAATAACTAGAAGGGCTTAAGACAGGTCTACATTTTATTAGAACGATCCAATCAGTTTTAGAATCATTTACTGAATTGAATTAAGTTTTTATCTGTCTGTCTGCCTGTATGTACTTAAGGGTTTAAGACAGGTCAACATTTTATTATAACGATCGATTTAGAATCACTTTCAGAATGCTGTTCTGGATTGAATTAAGCTTTTATCTGTCTGTCTGTCCGTCTGTACGTTTTTCTATCTAATATCTGTGTGTCTATGTATTTACTTATTTAACTTACGATTTTTTTTACCGAAATTTGTTACATTGACGTGTTTTGGACCAAGATCGCACAATATTTAATATGATTCGGGATGGACAACTTTTGCCATCATTACCAAGTATAACGCCTCGTTAAATGAAAAGAAATTGTAATAATTAAACCATCTCGACAATAATCGCTAAGTCGCTAAATAATCGTATTTCTGCATAATTAATTGATGCGAAAAATTTGAATCTATTGGGATCATTTTTTGAACCTTTTCTCATATATATCGTTTATCACTAGATGATATTTCAAATCGAGTAACTTTTACAATATTAAACTTAATAGATAGTAAGGAGTTAGAAATTAAGGAAAGTAGTTTAGTTGAGACTTAGGCGCGATGATGCATGAAAGTGTATTTGGTCAATACAAAAAAGAATTCATTATAATAAACGGAAAACATGTCTATAATTTATTTCAAAACTTCAGAAGTATTTTTCTCTCGAAATACAATTTCTCTGGAAAAAGGTCTCATAAAATAATTTCTATAATTTTTATTCTGTTTATTGGAATTTTCTATAATATCTTCGAAATAAGATTCGAAAAAGGAAAACACGTAAAGGCTTTCTTGATAAGTTCAATTTGTCTAGTATTTTTTTAAGAATTATTTTTGGTTAATTAATGAAACAAAATTGGAGGGTTTTATTTAAACCCTCAATAGTAATGCAAAAATCACGGGCTATACTAGCTTCCATCGTTACGTTACGTTACGGACTGCGAAGCCCTTTAAATTTAAAATCATTCGCCTGAAAGATTCAACTGATGTTATTTTTTCAAATATTCTTTAAAAACATTTTTTTAAAAAATTAAATTTATGCTTGATTAAACATATATAAAAAAAAAAAACAAAAATTGTCAAAAATACAACAATATTTTTAAGCTGTTACAGGGATGTTATGCGTTGAGCTTTCTTTTGCAATGGCTCTGCGGTGATTTAAAAACTTATCTATTATTAGAATGAATTCCTATTTTAATAATAAAATAAAATGCAAGAAAGTAATAATTTTTTTGGGCGGCAGATCAAATTCAAATCTAAAAGGAAAATTCTTTAATTCGACCGTCGACCCTTAAATACTTTAACAGATATGCAGCACGCAACTTTATACATGGATTTCGAAACAATAAAGATTAAAAAAATTCATTCAGAGATCATGACATATATACAGCCGGCATGTGCTATATACAATCATATCATTTATGGCATATATTTCGGTTTACTTTAGTTGCTACAGTTATTGGACACAACCAAAGTAAGAAATCTTAATTAAATTGATATGATTTTTGAAACGCTTTTGAAACGCTCATCTCTCTACTTAAAAAATTATTCTCTTTCATAGAACAAATCTTTTACGCTTCATTGTGAGTTTCCTTTGCTTTTAGAAAAGAATTTGCATAAAATATGAACTTGTTTTCAATTTTATTTAAAAATTTTTTTTTTTTTTCTCTTCAAATTTATATAAGTCCGTTGAATAGAAATATTTTATTGTAACGTGCGGACATATGTTATATTCGGCATTATATCAATTTGCTGAAATCAGTTGAGATGAAACATCTGATCAACCAATAATACCATTCGTCATATCGATTATAACCATTTGTAGGTCCATTATTGAAGATTTTTATGAGATTTTTTTTTAAAAACAATAAAAAAAAAAAAAAACTTATTAGCCGTGTTTATCACTAATTACAAATGCTTTGAATTTTAATAGAAATCCTCTTGAAGATGTTTTGCATTTGATTTTCTCGATTGTATCCCATAAATCATTATTCATAAAATCGAATTAATAGTCCGTAAAATAACAACAGACACAATAAGTTAGGTGAAAAGTGTATAAGAATTGTATGATTATGATGCAAAACAATAAAAGCGAATGATTCATGTTTTATTATTATTTTTTTGTTAGCTTTTAAGTGTGATTTTCTTTGCGTATTGTATTCAAGTTGTTTACAGCGAAACCACTTGAAGTAGTTCTTATGTAAGGGAAAAAATCTTAAATTCTATTAAGATAAGATAAGAGAGACTACCAGCTGAGATCATTACAAGGGCTGTTGCTATTCACAAGCAAGTGTTGCTTTGTTAAAAAACATATCGTTATTTTTCGCTTCTTTCCTGCACCAGATTAATAACATAAATTTTGCATTCAATAGCTAAGAATAATATAATAATCGACACACAACTTATTGTTATGGTATTTGCAGCAAAAAAAAAAAAAACAAGAAAAAAGAAAACAAACAACAACAAAAAAACAATATCAAAAACACAATAAATCGAAACAATATAGTGTTTTGAAAACACTTTTCTTTTAAATTTATATCCGAGCAATAAATTCAATTTTATTAACGTAAAGAGAGAGCATCATTGTTTACTTTATTGTTTTTCTACATCATTTACCATTTTCTACACCATTTGATTGATCAGATGATCGTATTAAAAATTCAAATTATAATTTATTTACTTAGATGAGCACCAGCACCCAATTGCATTAAGCATGAAAGAGTTAAGAAAAAATGCTTATCTCAGCGTTTAATTCATATTCTCAGCTATTGAAGAGCTAGAACCCCTTGTACATCGTGAACCATAGAGAACATTAATGTCCAATTTGGTGTTGCGAAAATAAAAAACAAGAAGAAGAGAATTCAATTTGGTTGTGACTGAGTCTTTTACACTCACTATTTTAAAAAAAAAAAAAAAAAAAATCTTAAATTTTCATGCTTTGCCAATTAGGGTGGGTGGGTGTTGTTGATTTTCTACATATATGTAGAAAACTTTTCGAAAGGTTGACAGATCCTTTTTTTAGAATATCAACGAAAATTGAATTTCACAGAGTCTTTATGGTATATGTCTTCTTGATTTTAAATTTTGATTCGATGCAACAACATCCGTCTCTCTGTCTGTATGTACGAGCTGCAATCTTTTTTGTCTTAAAAATAAAGATATCGACTTCAAATCTGTTTAAAAAAAAAAAAAAACATTGTAAATTCTCGAAAGTAGTTTTATACTTAAAATGAACTATAAAACGGTCAAGGGACACACCCACACAATGTAATGTAAACGAAGCATACCACCGATTACTAGATTTTTTGTTTATTATACAACGTTGGGAATGTCTACATATATTCTACAGCTGATCCTAGCTAGCATCTGTATAGAAAAAAAAAAAAGTCGGCAATGGCCAGTCAGTATTAGTGAACTTTAAATTATTTCGAATTTTTCTTTTCAAGGTGAAAGTGGATGTAAAAGAAAGTGAAAGTGTGGATATAAAAGATTCGGCCACAGCCTACTTGTTATTCTTTATTAAAGTAGAGTCAGCTATTTAAGACAATTTTTGTTATCAAACCATCGCTTTCAATTTAATTATTTTCATTTTATTTATTCTTCTATATTCTTATATGAGTTTTGAACACTTTACTATAAATGTTAGTGATTGGGCATCAATTGCAATCAGATCTTTTATTGCTTTTGTTTAATGAATTTTGCTGATTATGTTTTACTTTGATCTCTAACTATTTCTTTGTGACTTTTTGTTGTTGCTACTTTTGTTTAGTGCCACTGGTTAATTTTTGGTTACAGTTTTTTTTTTTTTACTGTGCCTGTCATTATGATACTTGCTGCTGTTATTTCTATGCTTATCGTTGTCGTTCTTTCATTTTTTCCTCTCCAAGACTGTTATTATTTTTTTGAGTGAAATCAAAATAATGTGAAACTGGTTTTTGAATATAAATCATATTTTCGAACAGTTTTATTTTATTGCGTTCAGACTCATCTTGATTATACGCAACTTTTTTTTTCAGATAATAAATCAGGAAATTAGAAAGCGCCTTAAACTATCCTTTTTTTTGAATTGATTTATTTAAGTAAAACAAAATATTAAATTCTTAATTTTGATAGATCGAGAATAAACACAATTTCATATACATGATTATATCTATATTTGTTTCAATTTAGAAAACATAAAAATATAATTATAGACATAAAAGAGAATGAAAACCTTACTTACTTGTATACCTCTAATGTTGAAAGAAAAAATTACTTATTCCTTTTTAGATGTTTTGACTGACGTTATATAATAATTTTTCAATTTGCTTTATGCCTGCATGGAGATCTTACAAATAGATTAATTAGACTAATATAGCTACGGTCTACGGTCGTTTAATGTCCAGATGTAGAAAACTATCAATACGCAATAAAAAAAAGTAAATGATTCGAATACAAAGAAACTCATATAGAAAATAACTAAAAACATTATAGTCGGACAAGACTGATCATTAAAAATCTTACATCACTTTGATTGATGCAATTCTTCATTTATTTTTGTATAAGAAAATATCAAAAATTATAAGTTATTTTTCTCACATTGTTATGGAAACAATTTCCTCTTAATCTATTTGCCATAATAAAAAGGTATAATTATCGCATACGTGAGTGAGCGAGCAAACATGCTCTTCCCTGCTAAACCCATCAACGAAGGTCAAGGGTATGTTTCATTTTGTCATTTGGTTTGTAACTCCCAGAAGTATGTTTACTCTTAATTAGAGGATCACATTTCGAATCGATTTAAGCATGTGCGTTTGTCCGTCTGTCTGTCTGCGTAATGTCTGTGGTAAACATTCCCCTGGCCATAAAAATGAAGATATAGTCTTCAAATTTGGCAGGAACATTAAAAATTCGTACATGCAGGTTTGTATTGAAAATGGGTCAAATCGATGAAAGGACACGCCCCCAATACAGTGTAGATTAAGAGCATATCTGTTTCCAAGAACAAAAAAAAAATGCACTTTTTGCTTATTACTTGTAAACCAGGGCATATAGATCCATAAAAATTTCCACAAATATTGCATTAGCTTTCGCGCAGCCTCTGTGCAAAAACGCTAAGGATCAACCACAACCATTCGATATAGTAAAATATTGAAATTAAATTTTGTTTTGTATGAAAACGTTTGTAATATTAAGAAAGATTCTTCAGAAGCCCCGTAATGTGTATATATTCTTGATCGGTATGAAATTACGAATTCACCGGTACGTCTATCCATCTGTCTGGTTTTTTAACTATCTAATGTCTGTGGTAAGCATGCTCCTAGCCGCAAAAATGAAGATATCATCTTCAAATTTGGCAGAAACATTGAAAGTTCTTTCAGCGCCACGTCCACCTATTACAATTCAGTTTCCCCCTCCTTTTCAAGCTAAAGGTGGTGGATATAAAAGATTCGGTACAATCGAATATAACTTTCTTACTTGTTTTTTTTTTTGTTTTCTTGCTATTCTATTATGAAAGTAAATGAATAATTGTGTGTGTGTGTGTTTGTGTGCATTAGGCAAAGGGATATAAGGTTTTTGTATAATCGGCCTCGGTCGACTATAATGCTTTTATTATACTTGTGTTTTTATCTCAAACTTGCATAATAAAGGAAAGTTTATCTAGATATAGAGAATTTTTTTTTTTTTTTGATGATATCTTCAGATTTTATTATTACGTTTAAGTTATAAGAAATTTTAAGAAAAACTATTTTACAAACGTTATCATATCATTTGCAAAATGAATTAGAAAGTTGTTTAGACCGCAGTGTGTACATAAATTGAAGGTATTTTGAAATTTTAACACACATGTAACGATACTCATCGTAAAAGACAAAATTTAAGTCGTATCGTGTGTGTGTGTGTGTGTGTGTATTAAGCCATAATATGCATAAACTGTAATTAAAATGCGTGGAGAAAAGCGATTTAAAAACTTAATTAATATGTAAGAGAGTAATGCTCTGGTTGACTTAACATACATGTATCGAAATATTATTACTTAATAATTATTTAATATTTAACGTAAATGCATAGACACATTATGCAGTAAAAATTAGTGGGATCATCTTATTAGCTTTGAATTAAGTGAAATATTTGGGACATCATTTCGATTGATATTGTTTTCATCATCATTTTATACACGTTTTCAATTCGTATGTAGACTTTAAAAATCTACGAATTATTAATAGAAACCTATAACAAAATTATTTTTCAAAATTTTTATTCATGATGCTAATGCTTACGTTATAATTTTTCTTAAAATTTTCCTCTCGCTCATTTTTCCGAAATTTTTTTTTTCTTTTAAACAACCTTAACCGGTTAGATTATCTTCCTATAATATACGTAAAGATATTCTCCATACCCTATTCCTTATTATACATATAGCTATTCCCTATATTCGTTAACCTTTTGTTCGAAGAAAGCCTCACACGTCAACGTGATAACTTATCTTGACTAGTAATTGTATCAAATTCTTTTTTTTTTTTTTTTTAGTCATATAGTTTACTATTGTATAAGTTTCTACAGATAGATCTCCTATCCCAGTATCTCAACTCAAGTTTATTTTTCATATAAAACTTCATGTGTAGAACTGTGAGTTGCGTCAAGTTTCAAGTTTTGACTTAAGTTTATTTCTAAAAGCAGACATATAGACAGACAGGGAGACAGACAGATGTGGTCAGTTGATTTCGAATTTTACGGCAATCAAAAAGATGTGTAATTCGTATGATGTCATATGCATGTACATGGATATTACAAAAAAAAAAAAAAAAAGATAAATTTAGTACGGCTTGTGAGATAGAAACAATTACGTATAAATACCTGCAATAGCTTTTCACTGTTAATAGTTATAGGTGAATAAATATAGGAAAAAAGTAATAATTAACGTGCTTATGCAGGCATCTGTATTATTAGTTTTCCAAACTATTTAAAATATATTTTTCAATAAATTTTATTGAAATATTTTAATGTTAAAAGCGTTTTTCAATTTTTTTTTTGACCAAAAATGATTTATTATTTTTATTTTTATTATATTTTTCGATTTTTATTATTACGTTTGTATAATGAAACGTTTCAAACTATTATACATGGACAAGGCCGATTATTAAATGCCCTATAATAGTTCGTCTGAAACAATACTTCGCTAATTTTCGTCATAAAATATCGATAACCGTATGTAGTTATCATGTAAATGCTTCTATGTCTCATGAGAACCTCTATATGGGAAGAATCTTTAAAATTGAACCGAAGTGATCCAAATTTTTTGTTGAGAACTTTTTATTCTTTACTTTTTTTGTCATAAAATATCAAAAATTGTACCTCGTTACCAGGTAAATGCTTCTATATCTTATAAGAACCTTTATATGGGAAGAATCTTAAAACTTGAACGGACATAATCCAAATTTTTTGTCGAGAACTTTAAAAATTTTTCACTTATTCTCGTTACAAAATTTCCACAATTAGATCTTATTACCCTATATAGCTCAAGTTTTTACAAAGCGCTTATATTGGCAAAGAGCCTCAAAAACGTATTTATGTGATCGAGACATGTGATCCAGGCATAAATATGTCAAGTTACTATTTTAAGAGCCAATTTTCATCAACAGAAGATCTCAAGATTCGATTTTATTATCGTATAAAGGCTTACTTAACTTACGTAACAATGTTTGTTATAGACGAGGGGTCTAAAAAACGCTTCCCTGCCTTTAATATATTTCACCTATATTTTGTATGATAAAATACTATTTTATATCGACTTTTGTTGAGGAAGAAGAAGAAGAATTCTTTATACCCTACATAAAATTTGTGCTGTGACTCGATGCTAACCGTTTTCAAAAGCTTTAGTTCATAAACCTAAACACGTTAGTGTAAAAAATTTAAAAGCTGTAGTTTGAACCCAAAAACGTATTGAAAAATGGACAGATAAACTTAAATTGATTTAGAAAGTGAGTCTGAAGTGATGAATATAATCAAAAGCTTAAGCTTAAGGTCTTCCAGATATTACTTGTTGCATACAATCGTACAACATTAATATTCCCTGATTCAAAAATGATATGAAGGATATAAAGACATTAAGGCTAGAATGTATTCAAAATGTAGATTTAATGTAGATTTTCTTTCTTTATTAATAATATTGGGGTTATGCGTTTAATGTTCAGGATAAGGCAAATGTAACAATTTCCTTTATTTGAGTCTAATTATAAATATTTTTTCATGGTTTCAGAGAGTCATAGAGCTATTGCTAAATTGTTGCATCAAAACTCGATTTATCAATCGGACAATGATCGAGGCATAGTGACAGCTGTAAGAGAATCCATGCGGGAGTATGAAAACACACAAATTAAACAGAAGCATTCAAGGTACTCTTGGAATTTACGTTATGTCGCATTAATGTTATTTACATTGATTTCATTATATTAAATAGATATAAACGTGCGGCAAAAGGTATTTGTTATGGAGAATTAGGTTGTTTTGAAACTACCAAGGAATTTGAGTATTTAGATATGTTACCTTCACCACCGGAAGAAATCGATACGAAGTTCTATTTTTATTCAACGAAGAATAGATCTGATAGACCTTTAATGGAATTACCTTTTTTAAATATGACAACAGCCTTCCGAAGCCTTCAATCTACGAATCGTAAGAGAAGCACAAGCGTCGAACTTCAAAGTACGGAAACTCCAAATTTGTCAACAACTTCTCTATCAACGTTGGAGGTTTTGAAAAAAGTTTCTATGACTTTGGATGAATTTGTTGGCTTTGATGAAATGTCGGTTCGTATTATTGTTCACGGCTTCGGTTCCGCTTGTTCGCATGAATGGGTTTACGAAATGAAAACAGCATTAATGGCAGTGGTACGTGACAAGTTGGAAACTAAAATTAATTTCTTTTTTACATTTTTTATTCATTTTTTTATTTTTTTGTTCTTTAGGAAGATTGCATCGTTATATGTGTGGATTGGGAGAAAGGCGCTAATTTGCCAAATTATGTTAGAGCAGCTACGAATACCCGTTTAGTGGGCAAACAACTAGCTATGTTAATCAAAAATCTGAAGGATCATAAAGGATTAAAACTATCACGGACTCATATCATAGGCTTTAGTTTGGGTGCTCACGTATCGGGCTTTGCCGGCAGCGAATTACCTGGTTTAGCTCGAATAACGGGTTTGGATCCAGCTGGCCCCCTATTCGAAGCTCAACATCCCACAGTACGTTTAGATGGCGCTGATGCAGAATTTGTCGACGTTATACATTCGAATGGTGAAAATTTAATACGTGGCGGTTTGGGTTCTTGGCAAGCTATGGGTCACGTAGATTTCTATCCAAATGGTGGCCGAGCACAAACCGGCTGCTCTAATTTGTTTGTGGGTGCGGTAACCGATTTCATATGGCGTAAGTTATTTTTCAAAAACCAAAAATCTTTTCTTAATTATTAGTTTTTTTTATTCCTTCCGGTAACAGCTGGGCAACAAACTAATCAAGAAGAGGGTCGTTCATTATGTAATCATCGAAGAGCCTATAAATTTTTTATAGACTCTGTCGCCCCTCGTTGCATGTTTCCAGCTTTTCCATGCGCTACTTACGAAGACTTTTTAAAGGGTTTATGTTTTTCGTGTCCTCAAACTGATGATGGCGATATGGATGTAAGCGATCGAGTGCCACGTTGCGGTAATATGGGTTATTATGCTGACCGTTCTCCGGGTAGAGGACAATTGTATTTAGTTACACGAGATGAAGAACCATTTTGCGCCCATCAGTTCCTATTACAAATCTATAACTCTTTTAGTTATTTGCCATTACGTACTATAGGACGTTTGGAAGCTACACTTGAAGGAGATGTTGGATTGAATGAAACATTTAAAATAACGGAGTAAGTTGTCTTTTTGTTTTGTTAATTGACATTTATATGATTTATTGGCAATTTTTATGTTTGCGTAGAAAAGATGATTCTGAATTTTTCGCTGCTGAAATTATTTCCAAAATTATTGTACCTCACCCGGCCTTGGGATTTCCCAATGTTCTTACCTTAAATTACAAACAATATAGTGGCTGGCTGTCGAAGGGTTTACATCACTGGGATATTGATAAAGTAGTCCTAACTGATACATTCGGTCGTAGTCATTCACTGTGTCGGCCATCGATTAGTTTAATTTCAAACTCACCAATGCGTATGATTTTGCAACCCGGTAATTGTAAACTGGATAATCAAGACGAGTACGGAATTTCGACCAGTAAAGAGTCTACAAATATTTCAGATTCTTCTGCTCAAGAATCTGTTCATTTACCACAGTTGCACTTGAAATTAAAAGAAAATCGAAGTTTTGAATTATCATCAGGTGGTGACCTGCCATGGCAGCCAATTATAGAGGGCAATTCTTTGGATAAGGAATCGACAGAAACAAGTCGCAGTCTATCCTTCGAACAGGAAGAGATATTTGAACCGGTTTTAAATGAGAAGCGATTAGCTGTTAATCGAGGACGCAATTTACAAGATTACCCAGTAACTGATGAAATAATGGAACCACTTTTAAAAGCTACTACACCTAAAATTAGAAAGGAGACAACGACTACTGTTAGTGAACCATCAAATTCACGTATTAATCAAATGATTGCTGTAATAAATAAAAAAAAATCAGAAACAAATAACGCACTTCCTGGCACAATAACTGTACAATTATTTCCATTGCGATTGGGTGAACTTTTAGAAAAGGCCGAACGTTACGCTAAAGAAAAACTTTTGCCACTGATATCAGTTCAAGCTCCAAAATTATTCGGTTTCAATTTCAATAAAAACGAAAATGAAGACAATCCAAAATTGAATAATAGAAAGGCCAGGTATATACCACGTTTCGAAGAGCAAACCTTTAAAAAGAACAATTCCGATATTTCCGTCGATAAAAAAACGAAAAAATCAGAAGATTTAATAACCGTTGCAACGTCAGAACAAAAAAACATTTTCAAATTAACAAGAGAAAGAGACACGAAATTGCTTCAACTTTATAAGGGATCAGAGCGTGCAGTAGACTCATCCAATAAAATTACTTATTATACGAGCGCAGTATCAACGGTATCGCCATATTTGAAAGCCGACGATGCGGAATATCAACCCGTTTTTATAGAATTACCCACATACCGTCCTCCTAAATCGAAATCTAGTAGATCGTCATTGTTTTCATCCAGTTCTTCTGAGGAAAATTTAAAAACTGGATCTTAGCCCGAAGAAAAACATTTCTAGCATTCTTAGTAAAATCTGAGAAGAGCTTTACAACAAATTGCTAAGCAGTTTGAAAATTATTTAAATGATATGTGATATATTTTTTATGAATTTAATATAATGATATAATTTTACACAAAATTTTAATGCAAATGAAATTTTTATCTTTCGTTTAAAAAGCGATTTATACAAAAATTAGGTAGAAGTTTGACAAGCAAAACTCATCTATAAATTCAAAAAGATTTTAAAATAATAATCTTCTCTGGTGTTCTAATGCATCCTTTTTTAAGCATATTTCGCACTAAATAATGACTGATCACTTCAAGTGGTCAATTTTGCTTCACCAATGATGACTTCTTCCAAGAAAACTATGAATAATTTCATCGTAATTGAAACGCACATCATAAATATTAATTTGTTGTCTTTGTACATCAACTTCTTTTAATTGCTATAGAAGTTGAATGTCCGTCCACTTCAAGACAATCTAAGTGTTTTTAAACTGTGATATAGTGTGTAACGTTTATGCAAAATCACAAACAACTATACAATGATTGGCTTCAATTATAAATCTGTTTTGGCCACATTATCAGTTGATCAATTCGAAGTTGAGAACTAATTTTGTATAAAGAACCTTTAGACACATGCGATCAGTTATACACAATCTTAAGCTTAAAAAGTTGTCTAAAGAATTTAAAAATAAATTTGCGCCAAAAATGTAAAATGCAACTCTTTTGCATTTCATTAAAAAAAAAAAAAAGAAAATTTTGATTATATTTACATCTTTACTTTATAACCTAAAAATTTGACATGAAACAAGCGAAACAAACACAGGCATTGAAAGAAGTTCTTCAAAGCAATGACAACAATACGTGTGAAAACGCTTACGAGAGAAAAGCTGCTTACAAAATATACAAATTGAAATATTAGTTGCCTTGAGAGGATACATGGAAAACAAGTCCATCTGCTCTTGTAAGTACAAAAGCAAATCATACGTATGACGCGTGTGTAATTTCAGATAAATGTAAGAGGACAATAGAAGGACAATAATAAACAAAAAAAATTAGAGGAGGAAGAATGGAAAGAGCCTTTTAATACTTACCTCTATCTGTGTTTCATTCATTACTGCTACTATGTAGTCTTTTACAGAATTTATCTTGTGTGAATTTTTTTGTTTTTTTTTTTTTTTTTGCTTTTCATTATTATTATTTTTTATTCCTTTTCTTTGATTTTCTTTTCAATTTTATGCCAAATTAATTTTAATCTTTTTATGCCGCCTGCATTAAGCGTTTTTGTTTTGGTTTTGTGTTTTTGTTTTTTCTTTTCTTTTCTTAATTTCAAATTATTGATTACAGTTGTTTTGTTCTATGGCTGCGGGTATAGTGTGTGTGTGTCTTTAAAATTCTGTCTCATTAATGTTTTCTTCATCTTTCCTTTCGGTATTCATCTATGTTGCGCATACACAGTAAATCAAGTATCGAGTATTTTGGACTTAAGTTACTAAACAAGTTACTTGTACATATACACATATATTTATATTTATATATAAAGAATTATTATTATTTTTTTATTTTTTATTTTTTATATGTATATAGAATGGGCGATGTTTTTTTTGTCTTGCTTTTTGGTTTTTTGTTTTTATTTTTATTTATTTGTGTTTTTTTGTTTTGTTTTCTTATTAAATGGAAGAAAAACGAAGAGGCGTTTTCCGCTCACAACTGCTTTTTAATATTTATTTGCTTTCTTTGCGTTTTCGGTGTCAATAATATTTGCTTTTTATTTTTTTTTTGTTTATTTAAACATTTAACCAGATTCAAATTCATTATCACTACCCAAGGACGTACACTTGCTTTCGCTTTTATTAAAAAAAAAAAAAAATCTTAAATAAACAATTAAAATCAAATAAAAAGTATACGAAAAAGTATATTTTATAGTTTATAGTGAAGATTACTAAATTAATATCCATCACCTCCTCCTCTAGTTATTGTAAGGGATTTTCTATTTAATTTGTAAGAATTGGATTTTCATGTCAATATTTGTTAATCGGTTTTAATAAAATTTTTAAACCAACAATGATCCAAAGAATGATTATCTAATGAAATTTTTAATATTTTTCCTTCAATTTTATATTATTTGCCGATCTATTGTAAGAAGATTTTCTCATCTTTATTATTGTGATTTTGAAAAGGAATAAAAAAAATGAAAGATTTAGAAATGAAGTGAAAAGATCAATTAAACTCCATAGTTTGGCATTGGATAGTAGATATAAGAACAAATTGCAATAGATCGGTAATGACAGACTTTCTTAGAATATTGTCATATAAATCTCTTAGTTTATTAGATCAACTTTCAGTGAAGATAGAAAATACATGCATGCATCAGATTAGAAATTGATTATCTCAGTAAAAGGCGGGGTAGATAAGTTGTTAAGAAATGTCCAGAGGCATTTAATGAACGTTCTGCTTAGAAGGGAAGCATAGACAACAGGGAATAGATTATAGTTAATACAATAAGCGTCATGTAATATAATACAAATACTAATTATTCTATGGTATAACAATACATAACACTTTCTATAGCCGTAACTTATTAAAATTTTATGCATTTTAAGTTAATTTTGAAATATTTTTTAATAAAACAAATCGTACACACATTGCTTCTGGCCAAGAGACTCCTTTACAGGATGAGTGTTTGTGTTCGATTAAATTTTATTAAAATTACTTTAGAATTTATGTGTAGACTAGTGTCTGAAAATATACGCATTACGTATCAAAAATTATGGTCCATAAACTAACTTTGTACGAGTACCGACTTAAGCCAATCAACAGTGAGACATTTTTCTAATATATAAAGTTTGCTTTAAACTTCTTTAAGTTGCGTTAAGCAATTTAAGGAACGTCTTTCAGGTAAAATAAGAAACAGACAAATGGCGTATATATGTATGTAATAGAATCGGATATCATTGAGGTGCAGTTTTTGTGTACAAATACCCCCCATTGAAGTGAAAATTGAAAAATGAAAAATTAATAAAAAAAAAAAAACAAATTAAGATTAAAAAAAAAAGGAATGATGTGTAACGCCAGCGTCACGATTTATATTCTTCTTCTTTTATTTAATGTACACATATGTGTTATATATATGAATGTGATTATTTAAACGTTTTGATATTCTTTAGCTATTCATTTAAAATCTAGATATTGTGTTTTTCACATAATATTTATTATTTATTATATTAATTAAGTCTATGCGTATATGTAATGCTTCACGTAGATTGACGAGATAACAAGTTAATAATAATATTAACATTGACTCGCAAATCTATGTAATATGTTACAAATCCTTTACTCAGAACAAAAACTGCATTATGGTATACAATTCTGATTGAAATGATTTTTTTATTTTTTTTAATTATATTTTTATTTTATTTTTAATTTTCACTGTTACAAAAGTTTCTTGCGAACTCAGTGATGCTAAAAGCCGATTTGATGCATTCACATCGCATATAAGAATTTATTGTTTAATGATCTAAATGCTTCGACTTGGTACATATGTATATTTACATATATGAAAATATGCTATTTTAGTTACCTTTTACACACAATGGCTCACGCACAATTCGGAAGCTCAGAAAATGAAAATTTTTTCATTTCTATCTTTGTCTATCTGCTTTATGTGTCTATTTGTCTGGCTATTCTGCCTGCTTCTCGCTAATTGTCTTTTGAAAATCAATTTAGCAATACATTAAGGAAACTGTAGAATTTAGGAAGAAAAAGAAAAGGAATTTGTTAACAATAAGGGTGTAAGTGTAAGTCCAAAGCTATTGTCAATCATTTAAAGAAGAAAAAAAATTGCAATTAAATAAATTAAAGCAAAAAAAAATTCCTTATAAAATACTTTTGATAGAATTTTCCAATAAATTTATTAATAGTTTTTTAAAGAATATCGCAAAGAAGATTTTTGTAAGAAAATTTTTATTAAAGAAAAGATAAAAAAAAAATTCATTTTTTAAAAATTCGTAAAATATTATTGAATATTTGTTTACAATAATTTTACGTTTCTTTTAAATAAAAAAAAACAAAATGTTTGAAAATAAATTTTATACATTCTATAGGGGGAAAATAATATTGATGTAAAACTTTCCTATTAAGTCAATTAATACAGTTAAAGTTGCTTTTTATATCTACGATCTGACGAAACTAAGTCGCTCTCAACGCATTCTATATTGGTTTTATATGTGCGCATGAGGAAAATATTTATCGAAAGTTATAAATTTGTTCTTTTAAATGTTTGCTGTTTACATCTCTTAGTGCCAGTTTTCTTATATAATATTTTTCAAACTACGAAACATTGATAAAAAACTATACATGCGGTTGATCTTAAATTAATTATACGTTAACGAAATATGCCTGCTATCGACTGTGTATATTCTTGATTGATTTCTTATATATATATATATATATATATATATATATTCTTGATTAGCATGAAATCTGAAATAATCATAATCAAGTTGAAACGTATCTTTGGAAAAATCTTTGAAAAATTAAATTAATTTTAATGTTTACATAAAGCTCTATTCTAATCTGTCCATTCTCATTTTCAAGACAGTAAGTAAATATTTTAAAGTTTATATAAGTTTATATAATTGCGTCAGATCCGAATTTATTTCATATTTTACGAGGGTTGCCCGAAATTCACTTTGAAGCGTAAACTGTAATAAAATTCAATAATTCAATGGTGAAGTCAAATATATTTGGAATATATTCGTTGATAGTAATCATTGTACCTATCGTTTCGGAATCTGTTTTTCATTCATACAATATTATGCAGACGAATGAATGATTAATTTGAGAACTATATAATCGTTTTAATGCATACACACACAAATATAGTTCTTCATTTAAAAATCTTTTATATTTTTAATTATAAGAGAGTTGACTGAAACAAGTCATAAGATAATAATATAAATTAACTATGAAAGCGAGTCAAGTTCAATTTAACTATCAGAATCATATTCGAAATCATTTAAGGAGGCGGATATCAAAAACTCGATCTGTATATATGTAGATATTTTAGATTGTTATAGCTAAGTTACTATATATATATATATATATCAGAATAGTTTGATCCTAATGCTTCCTATTGCCTCTAGATGATTGAAACGAATTTATAAAGAGTTATTTGCGGATGGCTAATCTGATAATTGATCGCTTTAGGTCCATAGTAAATAACAATATTTTTGCAACGTTTAACTTCACTAAAACCCTGGGTAACTCTATTTACTGTATAATGGAAAAATTTGCTAAAAATATGAATGAAGCTTGTTCTTCTTCTTTGTTTAATGATATAAAAAAGAAAAGAAGAGGCTAAAGCATATGCAGACACTAACTATAACAAATTAAGACTAATTAGAGTCAATTTTATTTACAAAAAATTGTTCCATTTAGTCGAAAAAGGTTAACTTAGTCTTAAATCAGTGTCGGAAATGATAGATGATTTAGTTCCCTTATAAGAGTTGTTGTTTTCTTTATTTCTTTTCGCCTCTGGCTTCTAGTGACTTTTTCTTTTATTCAAAATTCAAATTATGAATTCGTTGAAAGCGATCAGAGTCATCTGATACTTTAAAAGAAAATATGAAAAAGTTAAGGAAAATGGCTTTAAAAAAGGTTCGTTCAGAATTTAAAATTGATGGAAGTAATTTTAAAAGAATTCATATATATATATAAACTTAAAATGTACTTTACTTTTTGATTATTCACGATACTTTTCTGACAGAATATATATAATTGCAAGGTACCTTCAGGTAGTTTCGGAGATGGATTTAATCTCGTTTAAATAATCACACGGGCCACACATGCCTACGCCATCAATGAATCATGCGGAGATTCGAATTTTTTTTTCTTCTAATAATCCCGTTTCGTACCCTAAATAGATGACAGAGTGATTATTTTCGATGAGAGCGTGTTTTAGACTGTGCGCCGTTAACACGAGAAGTTTTTCTGTGTTTGAATTTTCATATAAAGAGTTGCGATACCTTTTTGTTCCAAATTATTATTCTATTATTATTTTTTTTTGTTTCTCTTTTCTTTTTTTTGTTCTAATTTAAGAGACAACTTTTGTAATAAATACATTTATACATTTAATGGTTGGTTTATTAAATTATTTGTAGAAATTTATTGAATTATAAATGTATATATATATATATATGTGTATAGCTGCAGTAAAGTTCTTGTTTTTGAATTCTTATTGTTTGTTTTTTAAATTTTTATTATAAATTCATTTTGTGTGTTTTATATAAATATATATACACGTATATACATATATATATATGTATATATATTTATATAAATATTATACATAGATACATATATATGTAATATATTTATATATATATATATCTATACATATATATAGATATATATATATATATATATACATATATATATATATACGTGTGTATATATATCCAAAAAAGTGAGTGTCTGTATTTGTGTTGTAATCATATAAATACAAGAGAGAAAAATAGTTATTTTTGAATTTTTCATTTCAATATTCATTTTTATTTTCACTCAAAGTCAAAGGATATTTTCTTTTGTTTTATGTGTTTAAGTATTTCGTTTTATGTAGAGATTAAAATATTAATAACTTATACACATTTTTAATGTAATTAGTTCATTTTGTTTGGATTCTTTGTTTTTCTCTGTGTGGTTTTATTAATAATAAATGTTATGTTTTTTTTTATTTTTATTTTTTTTTTTATTTTAATGCTAAAGTATTAGTTTTCTAGTTAAATGATATATTGTTGTTGTTGTTTTTGCAACCATCAAGGCTGTCTTTCTTAAATTTGCTTTTCTCCACTAAATACAAACATTTTGTATGTTTCTCTTGTCTCTTTTTTTTTCCTTTGTTAATGTAATATATTCTAAGCAAAATGTATTTACTTTTGTTTTTTTTATTTATTTTTTTTTTTTTTGGTTTTATTATTATTTTTCTATAATTATAATAGAGCGGGATCCTGCCCTGTCTGTTTAAGAAATTAATAACTAAAATATTTAAAATAGTTTAAATTTGAAGAAAAAAACAATTAATTTGCATTTTAATAAAAAAAGAAAAAACAAAAAAAAAAACAAATTGTAATACAATAAATTAAAGCAGAAAACAAAAAGAAGAAAAAAAAAGAAAAATAAAACTTGAAAAATACATTTTTTTTTTAAATTATTTTATAATGCATGATTATTATAATACAATATTTGGCCATAATTTGTCATTTTAGTTAAAACATCTCTTTATCGGTTTACTTTGCATTCATTTTGAGTCAACTGGTTAAAATTCGTTGAAAAACAAGTTTTTATTCAAATTTTAAATCAATTTTTAAAAATTTTAAGAATTTGTGCTGTTTTGTTGTGAAAATTAATTTAAAAACTTAATTACAAATGGTTTTTTGAGATTTTTTTTCTTTTTTAACTCTTTCTTCACATTTAAAATAAAGAGGAGGCAATAATTTTTGTTTTTATTTTCTGGAAAACGGCAGAAACTGAGAAAAGCATTAATTTTATTAAATTAATGATATGTCTTCACAAAGACTTAATATTTAGCAGAATGCCTGAGCAACAACAGACCGATAAAAATAAAGCAATTGTAACCTAAGAGAGTGCGGTTCCAATACAATTAAGAATTTCGAAGTTTTATAAAACAAAATTTTTGCAATACATTTTATATAATATTTTCTCTTTTATGCGTCAAATAGATGAAATTATTACATTTATTAAAAAAACAAGTTTAGAGCGAGTTTTGTACATCCCCCGACTTTTCAAGTAAATTAT